>JANHZT010000619.1:126947-144143 GCA_032468215.1 Stegonotus admiraltiensis
CTTAAATGGACTCCAGAGGATGGTAGAGGACAGAAAGGCCTGGAGGAACATTGTCCATGGGGTCGTGATGGGTCGGACACGACTTCGCAACTAACAACAACAATAGCTTAATATTCAAGTTTGCTTATACAGTACTTGAATCCAACTAACTTTACAGCAAATAATTGCATTAACTTACAGTCATAAGAGGATAATCTGCTAGAGAAAGGTATTCATATGGTCCAATCACTGCCACAGTCACTGTCAGAAAACAACCATGGAAACGAACAAGAAATTAGGGCCATAGAATAATAGCTCCGCCCTTTCATACTAGCACCTTTTAAATACAGCATCTTGTTTCTCAAAGCAGTAAGTAAATGTCAGTAGGAAACATACAAGGGAGCAGAATTCTTCCAATGTCAGCTACTTCAGACACATGCTGCCTCTGACACGAGTGGCATTATATGACTGTTATGTGTAAGAGCCTTATCTCAGGTAATATTTTAAAACCATCTGAATAGGTGATCATCATCATATGTTGTGATTCCACATTTACGCAGGCTAAATAATGTATTTTCATTAGTAAATATAAACTTTTGGGCAGTGATGGTATTCAATTTTTTTACTACCGGTTCTTTGGGCGTGGCTTGGTGGGTGTGATGTAGCTTGGTGGGCATGGCAGGGGAAGGATACTGTAAAATCTCCATTCCCTCCCCACCCCACTAACCTGCTTTCCAGCTCTGTTCTCCTGGGCAGGGCAACAAAAGAAGACCCAGCTGATCAGCTGGGACTCGGGAGGAGTGAATAGATAGGGGAGGGGCCAACCAGAGGTGGTATATAATTTCCGCTACTGGTTCTCCAGAACCTGTCAGAACTGGCTGAATACCATCTCTGCTTTTGAGGTCTGGAATTCCTCTCTATTCAGCTGAATTAGATCTTCCCAAGATGGAGGAGGAAGAGAAGGGAGATATTTACGAACCATACAAGTGACTGGTAAGATTACTTCCCTATGACTTTTCCCAATTGTGAAGTACAGGTAAGAAGAATTCAACATATTCATTTTTTTTCCATGCTTGACAGAATAAAATCTTACCACCCCAGCTTTTTTACTGAACTAAAAGCCCCACAAATAGTTTGCTTGTTTGCTTGAAAGTTACTCCAAGCATGTAGTAATTTTGGTTTCCCTTTTGTGCCCTTTTACTTGCTATGGCATTTTCTTTTAAAAATCACTGAGGGCACCATGAAAATTTCACTTATTATTGCCAGTCTTAAGACTCAAGTGGTGCAATGGACTGCCAAGGTTAGTGTAAGGATCTTTTCTAGACACTCCATTATAAACATCACATTTTTTAAAAAAACTGGGAACCTTCTTTATCTCATTATTGAGTTAGGATGTTTTCTCTTGCTCAGAGATAAAAGGGAGTCTTAAATAGAGAAAACAAGAGAAAAGCAATTTGCGGATATTGCTACATATAAATGCCTATAGTCTGGTTTGAAATAAACAAAAGCTCTTGCTTATTTCCTCTTCTATATCTAACCAAGCAAAAGTATCCCTGTAACTCCAAGACACAGTTTTAAAAATTAGCATGTAACATCTAAGTATTTAGGCAAAATTCCAAAATAAATGAACTACACAGGGCTCACTGATTAATGGTGCTTTGGGTTGATCGGAAGAAGCCATAACATTTGGCGATTCTTCATGTGTTCCTTTAATATTCACTCCATCCTTTGAAGGTGAAGTATCAACCTTTACAATGAAGATATATGGCCCATCTTGCCATGTTTGCATCACAGCATTCATTGCCTGAAACAAACACACAATTGTAAGTCACTACACAATGCAAGATTTCAAAGAACACATATTTCTCCTGTGTCAACAAGATTACTTCAGGAAATCAGATATAACATAAACCATAAAACAATGTAAGTTGTGGTATTTTATTAAACATTTACATACTATTGATTTTAATTGGGAAGCATGAAGTACAGAAGTTACAGGATGCATCTCCTGTAATCAATGAATCATTGTTTGGTTAAGCAGAGTTACTTAACCAAACACAAATATAACACCACATTCCACATACATCGCTTTTCACATACTTACAAAATTCTCTACTACAGTAGTGTTTGTTCCATTCTCTTTCCCATCCTATTTAAGGCAAAAGTAGATTTGGTCAAAAGCCCAAAATATATTTGTAAATCAAAATTTTGCAAGCAGTAATAATTTTTTTAAAAAAATACCTCTTTACTGCCTAAGAGGACTGGATGAACAAATTCACTGTAGAAATTCTAATAAAAGATAAACAATGGTTTTCAGTTGCATTGTATATACACGTATATAGCAAATAGGTAGATCATAATATTAATGAGATTACAACAATAAAGGGGTACAAAGAACTGAATTCAGGAAATAAATGTATTTATGTTCATGTGTATATTCTAAAATCTGATAACACAACAGATTTTAGACAACAACATGAGATGTTGATCGGAGATAGCAATTCTACCATGAAGGCATTTACAATCAATCAGGGAATGTCACCAGAGAGAGAAGTTCCTGAGATGAGCTCCAGCAAAAGTCCATAAGCTTGGAACCTTGGCTGGTCTTGTCCCAGTGACCAAACCAGATTGATTCATCAATAGATCAGTTGCTTCTGTCATGTTTTGCCTACTTCTCCTGATCCTTTATCTGCTACAGAGTATATCATGTGTATACAGCCAAATGTGTACCGTAAAACAAGGATGACCAGGAACATCCTTCCCAATTTCTACTTTTGTATATGGCAGGCATTTCTTTAATTTCTTAATTAAAGAAGCTTCCACCTAGTCTCTGGAAAAACCTACAGTATCTATTTCTCCAATCAGGGTCAACTAGTGACAATGGGAAAATGCAGATCTTATAATCAGAAAAATAGAAATCTGGTCCTTCAGATTCCTGACTTCTAAAAACACTTTTGGATATAAAAAGTTGGCCACACTGACTTGATCAGTTGTACAACTTTAAAATTTGCTGTGAAAAGATGATAATAAGCAAGAACAAATACAACAATAATGAATGAATCAATGGACATTAATACAATAATAGCCCAAGAGACAGAAGCATGTATGATATATTAGGCTGAATTTGAAACAATACAATGCTAGCAAATGCAATGGAGCTTAACAATTCTGGATTACTGAAATATGATCTTCAATATATTAAACATATGGTGACAACTTATGTATGATGGAGTGATTTTAAAAGGAGTTGATCATAAATTAGTTTTGGTCAGTTCAGGAAAGAATTTATGATATACCAGTATTTGACAGAGGATAATATTTGCAGCTCGGGGTTAAAATGAGGGGTCTCTCTAAGCCTGGTTGTTTTCTTGCAGATGTTTCATTACCTACACTTGGTAACATCATCAGTGCTAACTGATGGGTAATGAAAAATCTGTAATATATTTGCTACATAGATACTGTATATCATTATAATGATATGCATACAATTCTTTAATAATTCTTGGGCTCAGAAGTATTAAATTGAAAATCAAACAGATCCAAATAATCTTGCAAGCATGAAATGTAAAAGTTTTATTTCATCTCCTGAAAAGCTCAAATGCTTCAGTATCTCAAATATGTTCTTGAGGGAAAAAGGACATGGATTTTCAGACAAATAAAGAAATACCAGTGGAAGAGCTAATATATATACTGTAGCCTTGATTTATCTGTATTAAGATTTAACTAACAAATGCACTTCTCAATAAACCCGCCCATAGGCTCTGCACTGTCCCCATATCATACCTGTGGCTTGAGGAGCTCACTACAATTGGGGAAGTAGAGTTCAGACATAGCATAGTATCCTGCCCAACCTGGATGTTGTTCTGTTCTGCTTTGAAAATATATATTTGCCTGTTCATCCTGTCAAGACAGATGACATGATTTTAACTACTTGATATATCAAGGGAAATAAAAGTCAGTAAACCCCACATTTTTAATGTTTCTCATTAAAAATAATGATTCAGAGCATCTCCAATTAAAGAGAGCAAACAGTACACTATATGAAAGCCTTCTCTTTAAGCCTTGAAAAGTCTCAATTAGGGGAGATAATATTAGAAAACAATGTACAAATAATTTAATGATATGGGGGCCAATTTCCATACTCCGGTCTTGACATTGTTGAGGAACAGATACATTAAATCTAAAACCAAAAATATACTTTAGAGCAGGCAAGGGTGCATACATCAAACATCGACCCCTTCTCATAGTAGCTGCTCGATTCCAGGAAAATATGTTTGAGTGAAGGAAGAAAGGCTTCCTTAAGTCAGTGTATTTTAAATGAAGAGGTGCTGACAGGTGTAGCATGAGTTCCTATACCCATTCTGAAGTTCTTTTTGGCTTTGGATGCAAAAGTCTGCATATCCTTGTTAAAAAAACATCGCATGTATACATGCAAAAGAGTAAAGATTATTACCTCTACTTAGAGAAAACCGGAAAGCAAAAAAAAAGTCCACGTTCCTAAATGTCAATATCGATTGTCATTCTAAGAGCTAATTATATTTTTAGATATTAGTAAACCACAGGCAAAGTCAAACCTCACCATTTTCCAACTGTATCAGAGCAGATACAGCTCACATATGATGGATTAAGAACTGCTAGCCAAAACGACTGTTTAGGAGAAAAGCAAACAAAAGTAACAGAAATTCCTTTACTCTACGTAAAGGGTCAGCAACATTTTCCTGTACAGTAGTATGACGTGGATCATAATGTGGAAGACTAAATTACTTTTTAAAACCAATTTCTTACCCCAAAATTGAAGACCTCATTGTAGCAATAGGAGTATCTTAAGTACCAGCTTACAGTGTAACTTTGAGACGGATCACAGGCGCTTTCATTGTCACTAACTAAACAAATAAGAAAAATATGTAAGAAATGCAGGAAATACTCTTGCCGAACTAACAGTGGATTTTGTGGCACCTTAATGTCTAAAGCATTTATTACAGCTAGATATATGCAATATTCAGATGCAAGGCAGGAAAGGTGCTTTGTAAGGATACAGTATGCATGAACTTGCTGTATCTGTTATCAACTCCTTGAAGAGGCTGTACCAAAGGCAGATACAAAAAGCACACTTAGTTGAATCCAAAGCATATTTCTTGCTTAAGATGCAAATGCCGGACAACTCTATTATGGTGGAAAATTACATGGACTATTTCATATTACCAACTGCATGAATCTCATACCAATCAATCAATAATAAAATGCCTAAGGTTATCATTATTATCAATATATTATTATTATATTATTATTACAATATACCATTACATTTTAATAGGAAAGTACTAAAACAGTCCTGTCAATTTTTTACAGAAATGTAAGGGGAAAGGAGCCTAGCAAATAATTACAACTGTAACATTATAGTTTAGATTGGGAAGTAACCTACTTTTTTTATTTCAGTTAAATTTTAAAAAACAGCTTTATAAAGCTAGTCAATAGGGTTGCAAGACCAGAAAGCAAAAAGTAATTTCTAGTGCTGAGGTACTATTTGAAAAGAAATCATTACTTCACAATGACACTGTTTAACTGTCTAGTCTAGTGACTCTAGTCCCTTTCCCCTGTGTTAGTGAGCCTCTGCATTCAAGATGACCAGGCAGATGATTTTATAAACAGCTTTTACCCAGAATTTTATATAGTCCTAGTAAAAACTAAGTTACATTGAATAGATGGGACCTACTTCCATATAAGTATTAGATAGTCTTTATTTAATAACAAAGATAAGAGTCTCTATTGTTATCTAGCAATCATTTGGAATTTTGCCATCCAATCTTCTATATGATCCAACATCCGTAATATCTCTCAGCTAATGACAAATCATTTGTATACACTCACAAAGTTATACTTCATACTATACTACCATTTTTAAACAAGCTCACAGGAAACAAAAAACATACTACAAAGTCAATCATTCTCACCTATGAAGCTGCCAGCAACAGCTGTTAGTGAAATGTTCAAATACTGTACCAAATAATTAGACCATGGTCTACTGGTACAGAAGCTCATCACCATTATACTATGACTCCTTTGTGAAACTATGTTGACACTACAATGTCAACCACAGAAAAACAGGTTAGAGACTTATAAAAAAGATGTGCTCTGCAATTTTATAGGCCCAAGTCATTAAGTCATCCTAAATCACACATAATCTCTAACCTAGTTGTTACGAAAAAATGAGATATTGCACTTCAAGGTGCAGTATGAATGTACTTACACTTTAGGAAAATAGTAGTGTTGCTAAAGAGAAGTTTTCCAAAATGAAAATATGTCTTCTATAAGAGAAAAGAAATAAAGAGAATCACTATCTAGATATGAAAGTTCATCAATATTGGTGGGGGGGAACCTGTATACTTAATACTACTAGACAGATATGCGTTTCCCCAAAATTCAAGTAGCTACTTAATTTTTAAAGCATTGACCTTTCTATTATGTGGAAGACTTTAGCATTATCCCCAGCTTTTAAAACCAACCAGCACATAAGCTAAAGATCAGCAATCTGGCACTTATGAGTGACATTGTATACATACCTTTTCCAGTTGTTATCTATACCACTCTAAAATAAATAAATACCCTTTTTAATGGCCAAAGTCTGCAGGAATGCCAAATGTCTTGAGATTTCAAGCAAGAATACAAAATCTTACAACATTTGGGCATCTATTGAGATTTTGATTATTGAGAAAAACATTACTGATCATGAGAAAAAGCAGAATTTTGAGTTAAAATTGCTGGGAGAAATATAAGTAAGCAGAAACCTATAGCACTCTGATGATTTCAAGCCTGAAAGATTTAAAGAACATCTTCTTGAAAGTGAAAGAAGAATATGTAAAAGCCAGCCTGATACTTGATATTTAAAAAACTGATGTTTTTTAAATAGCCATAAAAAGGCTATGTCAACAGGCAATGCCAACCAAGTGCAAATAGGCAGAGAAGCTGAAGTAATAACAGACTTTAACTTCCTACACTCAAAGGATAGTGACTGTAGCCATACATGACTACTTATAAGAAAGCCCTTGATACTTCTAGACAAAATGTTAAACTGCAAAGGAAAATCACTAACACTAAATATTACAATGTCATGTTTTTTTTCAGTTGCAACACATGTGCCTAGGAAAACTAGACCATCAAAATGGCTGAACAAAGAAAAAAGTGATGCCTTTGAATTCTTCTGTTAGAAGGAATTGCTGAGAATAATTTAGATTGCAAGAAGAAAAAGAGTAAATGAAGTATAGCCAGGCTGCTCACTGGAAGCAGCAATAATTAAACTAAAGCTTAAATATTTTAGATATTGACATAATCTTGAAGGCAGCAGTCATTAGCAAAAAACCCCCAATGCCCAGCTAATTGAAAAGGAAGCCAACAGAAAACAAGATTATAAACAAACATGAATTGGAAGAATTTAAAAAGCAATTACTGACAGACAATCCTGCTGAAATGACATTCATTAGATAACAAAGAATCAGAAGTGACTGAACAGTTGTTCAGTCAACCAAGGATCACTGACAGTACCTCTGCAAACCATCAATAGTTCATCCATCAAAGGTTGGGAACCCCTAGCCTAAAATATATCTTCACAAAACAGATATACTCTTCCATTATTGTTACCACATTGACATAAAAGGTAAATATTAATCTTATCTTATCTGTAGTTTCTGGGAATAAACCTGTTATTAGTTGGACTTACCTAGAAATAAATATTTGTCGCGAGCTGCATTGGTAACCAGTTTGCTTCCAGGTCTAATGGCTGGTTTTGACTTTTAAAGGCACTGCATGATACTAGGTTATTTGAAAGACCGTTTCTCCCAGATAACATCTGCCTGTTCCATCAGATCCAGCAGAAAAAACATGCAGTGGGTCCCATTGGCTAAGCTTCACTAGGTGGGCCCTAGTGATGGACCTTTTCTGCTGTGGCCCCTTTTTATTGAATATATTCTTCCCTGGGTTTTAGTATATACTAAATTTTCTATAGATTTTTCCCCATACAAATAACAATCAACTAAAGAGAAAAAAGTGCATGTTGCTTTCATCAAATGTCTATTTGAAAGCATCCTGATGTTCAAGTTCAAATCTTCACTCTGATCTCTTATCTCTGCTATCTTGAACCAATAACTCACAATGAGCCTAATATAGGTCACAAAGGTTGTAGCAAGTGCTTATTTCAGGTTTCAAAAAAATATAAAACAAGGTCTTATTTTCGGGGAAACACCGTACTATCTGAATTGCAAACCAGATAAGGGCTCAGATAGTCTGCCACCAGCTTTTAGTTAATATTTCACCACACTGCTGTTCTGGAACCCTCTTGTTCCAGTATCTTGTTATCGGATACCAGTAATAATTACTTTCAAGATAAAACTCTTATACCATTTCTTGGGTGAGAAATTAAGATAGGGGAAGCTCCCAGATTATGAAAGCATTCATCCCATGAATAAAACAGAAGTCGATGCTAAAATCTTTCCGCAAATATCATCAGCATTAGCTCATATTGCTGCTAAGATTAATCTTTTCAGCAATAGAATATGAAACACACTCTCTTTATTAACAGATTTTTTGGAGCAATTTTGTGACGGCCTCCTTTCTAGCCTTCTAATTGGATGGGCAACCCTTCAACCACAAGATCTTCTTCCTCTTTAACCAAATCACCTATCCCACACCTGTATGTAATAGCGTTGAGATAAAAAATAGTAATGCATGGGAAGCTCAGGGCCTGATTCCCGGATTATTCAGTTCATTCACACGCACATGGCAGGATTTTGAAAAATGGATAGTTCCCGATGAAAACAGTTCAATCTCAGTTATTAAAAATCAAAACGGAGGCAAAACCCCTGTCCAGATGCGTCAAACCGGACACCAAAACAAACCACAAGCTGCCCAAACTGCCTCATCCCAGAAGGCAGCTTTCCAGGAAGACAGAAAAGATGGAAAGGCTCCAGGTGGCTCCAGAGCCTCCAACCGAACCCCCCACCCCACCCGGCCTTCACGGCAACCCTGCCCCGGCCAGGGGCGTCCAGCCCCCTCAGATCCAAGCCACCTGCCTTGCTCTTCGCCCTACCCATTCAAAAGGACGGCGTGACGGGGTGGACTGCCCTGCGAGCTCACCATGGGCAGCGGCAGTTCCCACTTGGAGTACTGGCTGGCTCCAGTCGGGCACGGCAGCTCCGCAAAGAGGAGCTGGAGCAGCAGCAGGGTCAGTCCTACAGAGAGGCGCCCCCGCGGCAGCGGCAGCGGCAGCGGCAGCGGCATCATCCTTCCCGACGCGCCTGGCACCGCCATCCCTTCTCAGCGAAATCGACAAGGAAAAGCACCCGCTCCAGAGCGCTCGCCTCCCCTTCCGCTCTTCCGCCGAGATTCCGAACCGAGGGCGAGTGATGGGGCACCGCCGGATTGGCTCCAGCGTCCAGGCGAGATGGGCGGGGAGCGCGGCTCTTCCGCAGAGCCAACGGGGCTTTCGCGAGAGTGGAGGTGGCGGGCGAGATGCTTCCTCTCTCCGCGCGGTTGGGTCGGGAGCAAGTTCTGCGGAGGGCGAGCGTGGATTACCTGTGTTCTGTTCCGCGTTCTCTGAGCCGAGTGCTGGGAAATGCTGACTTTGCATCCTTTCTATTATTTGTTCCATTAAACAAGCAGATCCTCTAAATACTTCGTTTTCATGTGAGCTTCATCTGTACCGTGAATAAAACCCATGTTTATGTAGAGACTAAGGCCTCTGGCCTGGCCACCACTTTTTATTTTCCAAAAGCTAAGCAGAATTGGACCTGGTTAGTATTTGGAAAGGAGAACATTGCAAAATTTTACAGCTGTGAGCTAGAATGGGACATGAAAAATATCCCAGAAGAAAGAGATGTCTACGACCACTAAAGCATTGTTGTTAGGAAAACTACAGGTAGTCCTCAATTTATGACAAGTCAGTCTAAAATTTCTGTCGCTAAGTGAGACATTTGTTATGTGAGTTTTGTCCTATTTCATGACCTTTCTTGCCACAGTTGCTAAGTGAATCACTGCAGTTGTTAAATAACACGATTGTTAAGTGAATCTGGTTTCCCCATTGACTGCTTATCAGAAGGTCACAAAAGATGATCACATTACCCTGGGACACTGCAACGTCATAAATTTGAGTCAGTTGCCAAGCACCTAAATTTTGATCATAGAAGTGCTACAATGGTTGTAAATGTGAAAAACAGTCGTAAGTCAGTTTTTCAGTGCCATCATAACTTCAAACAGTCACTAAACAAACTGTTGTAAGTCAAGAACTATCTGTGCTTGGGTGTATCCATGAAGTCACAAGAAATCAGGCAGGATCCAAAGGAAATTTATTTACAACAGGTTATTCTACAACATAGCTTTGATTTGGAGCCAGAATTAAGTTTAATTCAGTGCAAAATAGCTGTTCTATCGGCTCTTAAAAAATACCCACTCTGTGATAATTCCACAGAGAAATTTTGAACACACATTTCCTAATGGAGGCATTCAACTGACAAACCTTGCAATGAGATTTTAAATGGCTGGTTTCTTAGGGTGGCTAATCCAGAATCAAGTTTAGTGGTAATGTGGGCATAACCTGGGGGTAATTGAGCAATTTGTAATTGCTTTTTTCTGAGTGGAGGACCCAATTTGGGACTGCTGCTGCTGAATCATCTGTATAAAATAGTCTGGGATGTTTGTTTATTTCTTTTGTGGGGATAATGATATTAAAGATCAAGAAAAGGGATTATTGAGTCAGTTTAAGAACCACTGTTTTAGTGCACTATGTTTCGGGCAGGTTTTAAGCTGGGATTCAAAACGGAGACAGTCTTGATCACGCTTGTTGACGATTGGTGGAGCTGGGATCAAAGTGGTGCATCCATCCTTGCACTCCTTAATCTCTCAGAGGTTTTTGATATTGTTGACCATGGTATCCCTCTGGACTGACTTGGGTTTCAGAATTGTGGGCATAGTGATTCTCTACTTTTTTTGGGGGGAGGGGTGTTATTCCAGTTGATGTTGGTAGGGGAAGAGTTCATTCTCTACAATGCTCCTTTGTGGAATGTCACAGGACTCAACACTCTCTCCCCTCCTGCTTAATATCTACATGGAACCACCAGGTAAGGTCATCTACTAATCCAGTTATATCTTGGAGCCCCAGGTTTAAAAGTGAGACTGTCAAGATGCTGTCCCAGTGCCTGGAAGGTGTGCAGGCTTGGATAGGGATTCAATCCTACCAAGTCTGGAAGCATAACATGGCCCTCTGCTTGTTTTTTGGGCGAATGGGTGAGTTGCACCCACTCAGTCTAAAGGTAATGAAGAATTGTAATCAAATATTAAGAGATCCAAGCACTGTCTATACAACCGATAGCATTTTACTGACTTCTATAAATGGTGACACAGCTGGGTAATTAATCCCATTCAGTATTTTTAGGGTAGATTTAAAACAGCCTTCAGTTTGAAACCATCCATATCTTACTTAGAGCATAATGGATGCTTTTGCATTTAGGTAGCACAGTGAAAATTTCCTTTCTAAAATGTTGATAGCAGATGGTCTCTTAAAAGTGCCAAAAGGGACAGTGAAATTACTTGGAAATTTGTCAGAAGGGGGAGGCAGAGCCACAATAGAATTCAACAAGGAGGTATAAAAAAGATGAATAAAAACTAAGAGATCTCCTTAATATTTTGAACAAAATATTCAGTAGATATTAGTTTTTATTCATATTTTTGGAACTAGGAATTGGCATAACTTATTTTACTCCTGTACAATTAAACCGATTTAAGAAGAAAACAGTAATAAGAAATAATACTTTTTCAGTTCTATCCTGAATGCAGCTCTCTGAACACTACAGAAATACTAGCTGCGAAGCATATGCATACTGTCGTCTCTTCCACGTTATTGGTGAAGTGGGCAGGACTATCAGAAATAAAAACTCCACTTCCCAGCATGCAACAAGGGACTGTGAAATTGAAACTTATTGGCTAGAGAATTTCCTCTTCGTTTCCTAACGAATGGTTCAAAAATAGCTCGCTCCGGATCATGGAATCAAGCAGTCAAGAAATCAGGTAGATATATACATGATTTTGCAGGAACTGATTTGCAAATCTTACTTAAGCACAATGCATGATTTTAAAAGAATCCAAATAATTTTTAGTTCTGAAATGTTAGTTTGAATTCATGCAGAAATTAAGACTACACACTTACAGAACAGAGCTGGGAATAAAAACATAGATGGAATGCAAATAATACATTTACAGCATTGACACTAATTAATATACGTAATAAATAATATAATTATACTAGTAAGTATAAAGTGAAGAAGTTCCAGAAATACAAAATTAATCACATGACACTTGGAAAAGCAGCTTAATTGAGAAAGTGAAAGTTTACAATGTAAACCTAATTATTGTTTTACCTTTTTTCAAAATGATAGTCTTGTTGCAACTTGATTGCTGCAGTCATATGAATACAAATATTTTTGAAATGGGCTGCATGCAGTCATTTGACACGAAGGGTTGTGCATGTGTTTGAGTTGAAGTGGTTCAAAGCTTTTTAGGGTTTTAGAAGTTAATTATTTATTCACATTTCTCTATTTCAATCAATCTTATGCTTGGCTTGTTGAATTCTAGGTAGCAGTGCCAGAATATTTTCTATGTGTGTATATAATCAAATCAGCACCCCTTGATTTAATTATAGTAGAATTAGTGTTTCTTGCAGTGAGAAAACATACATTTTACTGCCCTACAAGAGTTTTATTTTTGTTTTGTTTGACATAATTGTGAAGATATATGATGTTTGTTTGTTTGTTTGTTTGTTTGTCAACCATATTTAAACCATCGACCCTGGGCAGCATAAAATAAAAAACAAAAAAGATATTAAAAACACAATGTTATTAAAAACATGAAATGGATTAGTTCATTGCTTAACTTTATAAGGAGTATTATACCAGCTTTGGACACGGGTTTACTTTACTGGTTGAGCTGACTTTTGCAGGTTTGGATACTTGAGAATTGGAATAAGAAGCCAATATCTGCTTAAAGAAGATAATCTGTTTGAAAATTTTAAAAGGACACCATGTCTTCATTTAATTGACTTAGGTTTTCTCAATCAACTGGCAATAAAGGTTTCACTTTATTGTTTTGGAATAATATTGATAAATTGAAAGTGATTCATTCCTGCAAATATTATGTGTAATGTAGAATCCATTTCTAGTGTACAGTAGCTGCTTAGTGTGACCAGTAATACAGGCAATTAGAATTTTCCATTATATGCATCAGAATAAGCTTGTTCTGGTGTCTATAGCTGAGGGGAAAATAGTTTTTGTTTCTTCACTATACTTTTTAGAAATGTTATATTTTCTTGTACTTAGCGTTCAAGATGAGGCTGTGGATAAAAGCCATTTCAAGACATGCAAGCAAATTGCCTTTTACAGGTAAAGATTATGAATATTTTGTTATCTGCAAATATTGTATCCCTATGACCTCTACATGGCAGCAAAGAGTTTTATGTATTTATTTATTAAATTTCTACACTGCCCATCTTACCAATGTGATTTTTGATGGTTTACAATACAGATATATATATATATATATATATATATATATATACTTACCTTAACTCTTGCTGCCGTTTAGTGGTGGTCCAGGTTTTTTTGGCCAGGATCTTCTAGCTCTAATTTTAAATTTGTTTCATTAATATAGTTAATCCCTTTATGTATTTCCTCAAATGCCAAAGCCTCCCGAGACAGGTTACAATCAAAACAACTGTGAAATATACAATAAAGCAATCCTCAAACCGATATAAAATAACAATATAAAAGTATTTTTTGAACGTATAAATTAAAAAGGGAGAGGAGGGAAAAAATCTTCTAACCTTCACACTGAGAAAGCTTTGGTAAAGAGAAAAGCCTGAACATCTGAGAAATATTATATTATTATAGTCTACCTCAACACAGTGTAGTTCTAGCCTTCCTGTAGAGTCCGGTTCCTGATGTGGTCTCCCTCGTAGGGTTGACATTACCCCAGTAATTTGTTTCGCACAGTGGCCAACAAGCTGCCTTTTGAATGTTCCTAAGCAGGAGATACCGACATATCTCTTCCCATCTTCGTTACCTGACAACTGATATTGCAAGGGCTAACAAGACCAGTTGCAAGTTAGTACAGTAGTATGCCTGTCTGATTCCACAACTAAATTACATGCTTGGAAATAAATTTTTCCTTTGGTTCTTTTAAATCTCCTTCCAAACATCTTCGTTGGATGGTTCCTCTTCCTAGCATTTTGAGAAAGGACAACATATTTCTCCTGTCCATTTTCTCCATGCCATGAATGACTTTAAAACCCCAGGTGTGCTTTCTTTGTTTCCAATAGGAGTGCCAGATATCATAATTGTTTCTTCTGTTCAATAATCAGATTTTAGTTGCCCTCTGCTGCACTTTATCCAGTGCTGTTTTATTGTTTGTTGAGTAATCAGAACTCTACCCTGTATTCCAGATTTATTTATTCAATTAGAATGGCCACCTATCAGAAATAAAAATAAGATGAAAATATAACAAAACATGCCTCTTTTTAATATTGATTTGAAATTATGTAATTTAGACCCTTTGGTCTAATGGGATTTAGTCAACTCTTGGGATTTAGTCAACTCTTTGAATATGATCACATGGGATTTAGCCAACTGTTTGAATATGATCACATTCTCATCTATAATACAGGTAATGTAATTTTTTATGTTCTTTGTTGGGTACATCAGGCGTCAGAAACGTTTATGTCCTGGAAAGTCACCGTACCAAGCCTTACTACAAACTGTGGAACTATCCAACAGCAATGTCAAATTCCAAATTTTCAATGAAGATAGCAAGGTAGGAGTACCTCTCAGTGTGATTGATCAAAAACATGGCTGCCCAATTTGCATGTAAAATCAGTCTACCTTGTAGCAAACACTCACAAATAAGTCTTTTCAGTAGAAAACTTACAGTATGTTGAAACTGACTTTTTTATTATTTTGAATAAATAATAAGAAAATAAGAAAATGTTTTGTGAGAAATTGGTGTTTTGTCTAGTATAGTATATTAGTATTCTCTAATCATTTTCCTGTGCTTATTCAATTACTAGGTAACTCTTTCAGTAGAAATGTATGAAATAGAGGGCAATATTTTCAGACTTAAAATAAATGAGGTAAATCCACTCAAGCCAAGGTATGAAGTCCCTGATGTTCTCATACAGGAACCAGCTAGCTTGAGGTAAGTTATGGGAAGTGATACATTAGATCAGATGTAAATTGGGAACAAGACCTCTTTTTGCCACTAAGGCATTTATATAAGTTGAGTTTTAGCTCTCCAGTTTAGAAAAGAAATATCAGGAGAATTTTTTGAAGGAATATTGTGTCAGATATTTTACTACATATGGAATAAATATGGACCTCACACTGGGTCTTCATCATTCAAATAAATGTTTATTATTGAACAGTACACATAGCTAGGGTTTGTGTAGGATACATCTATGTTCTTCACATATAGTATTTTGAGAGTTTTTTCACATTAGCATTTTAGTATTTTTTTTTCCTATTTAGCACCCCTGTCATTTAAATTGCTTTAAATAAAATGAAACTCGCTTCCTGTGATCTTAAAATGAGATTAATAAAAATTAAGCAAAAACTTAATTTACTTTATACTTTTATACTTAATACTTTATATAAGTATAAAACCTTATACTTTATATAATGGGTGCTATAGTTCAAAACATCTGAAGGATATTTGGAAGGACTCACAGCCAAGCAGAATCTGGCATACTTTGTTTGTTTGTTTGTTTGTTTGTTTGTTTGTTTGTTTATAATATTGCAGAAGTGATCTCACTCACTAGTACGTAGTGAGGAACCTTTGTGCTTTCCTTGTATTACAATTTTTAATTTTTATTTGCTTTAACATATAAAGAGAAAAATACGGAAAGAAAAAGAGGTCTAGTTAGAAAACTAACCAAAAATATCCACATTATAAATCATATAGGAAACAGCTCAGTTATTAAATACAGCATTTAAGCCTGGGTACACTGAATAATCTTGGTCAGTCTTCCCATTCAGCTGATAAACGGTCCATGAGCAGTTTTTCTGTCGTAACCCAATAATTTTTATGTACACTCCGTGCTTAATGTTTCTTTTGCTAGAATTGATAGCTTTTTTTTTTTTAGAATGTTTAGCCATCCATGCCGGTCTTTTTCCTTTTTCCATTTCCAAGGCTGAAGATATCAGAGAAAGATGCAGACAAACTTGTGCTGGTAGGTGCTGAGCAAGACCAGCAGATTCATATAATGGCAAAACCTTTTCAAATACAGCTTATTGCTAAGGATGAAATTTTACTGAGCATCAATTCCAATGGCCTGTTGTATTTGGAACACCTACAGTCACCACCTCAAAGCAGGTATGATATTGCTTTAATATACAAAAGAAAGGGGGGAAATAAAAAAGGAAAAGGAACAAACAGAAAAAAGACAAAAATATATCATTAAACATACAGAAAGCAATATCGGTATCAGATCAATTATTGTAGGTTGGGATAATTAACATTCTTATTCTAAAATAATTTTTTTTGAGGATCTGCTTGTAAATTGTACACTGAATACATTTGATTTTTAAAGGAAATCTACTTCACAAGAAAAGGAAAGTGGATTAGCAGACTCTTTCAAGGTAAATTTAATCTATTGTAGATGTATGGATTTTTGTCTGGTCAGTTTGTCCAAGGGTCAAATCAGTCCTATGGTAGAAATAATAAGTTTTGATTTAAAAAATGCTTTAAACAATAATAATATGAATCTGGAAGGGATCAGTGCATTATTTGGGTACAACTGAAATAAGCCCAGTTTCCAGTCCGGTTTCCGACCTGGGTACAGCACGGAAATGGCATTGGTCGCATTGGTGGATGATCTCTGGAGGGCGCGGGACAGGGGCTGTTCCTCTGTCCTGGTCCTACTAGATCTCTCAGCGGCTTTTGATACCATCGACCATGGTATGCTGCACCGGCTGGAGGGGTTGGGAGTGGGGGGCACCATACTATGGTGGTTCTCCTCCTTTCTCTCTGTCCGGTCGCAGTCTGTGTTGGCAGGGGGGCAGAGGTCATCCTCGAGGCCCCTCGTGTGTGGGGTGCCGCAGGGGTTGGTTCTCTTGCCTCTCCTGTTCAACATTTATGTGAAGCCACTGGGTGAGATCATCTGTGGTTTTGGGGTGAGGTTCCATCAGTACG
>JANHZT010000619.1:211492-222125 GCA_032468215.1 Stegonotus admiraltiensis
ATAAAAAGAAAAGATACATTCGTTAAGAATCATAAGGTACAACACTTAATGATAGTCATAGGGTACAAATAAGCAATTTAAAACCCCAATTCAGACCTAAAAGAATTGCATCAAATTAGATCTCATGAAATATTTGAAGATGAATACACCACTTGGGATCAAAGAAAACAAAGGATATCATTTACAAAGATAATGATCACATTCCACTTTAAATAAAATCAGCTAGATTTTTACCTGCAACTCATATACTCGAACACACTTGTCTAAACAGGCTGTTACCATCACTTTTCCCAGGATGTTCACAACAGTTACTGCATGGTTATGCCCCTTGTATATCCGTACCAGCTCCCCAGTCTGCAACAAGATCATCAGAATAAATGGGTACGCACAGAGAAAAAAAAGTTGATTGTTTCTACTAGATATGTTTCTTCTTTAATTTGTACTGTTAATAAAGTGAGCATTGTAAGAAAGATTGTTAACTGTCTAGCATCAACAACACTTTCATACAGCTTTCATATGGGATCAATCTTTATGTATTTTGTGTAAAAGCTTATCCTTATCCACCATCATTCACAAGAAATAAAAAGATGCACTGAAAATAAAACAATTACAGGATTAAAACATTAAAGCATCATAGTAAAAACTAACGTATTAAAATTATTATTAAAATGGATAAAAAGAACCAATGCATAGTTGGAGTGGAGGTGAGGTCTTGTATTAGTCTACTAGCCTTCTCCAAAATGGGATGCCCCTATCAGGGTCCCAAGTCAGTTGGCAATGCCATGTTTTCAGGCTCTTTCAGAAGGGCAAGAAGGTGGGGGCAGATCTCAGCTCAAGGGGCATGACATTCTGCAACAGAAAGGCTCTTTTCCATTATCCTGCCAATCACAGTTCCTTGGCTGACAAGATCCAGAGCATGCCCCTTCTGCCTCCTGGCGTGCTTGTGAGTTGCCTGGGACTCACTTAATGACCTGTGATCCTCACTTAATGATGGCAATAGGGAGTGTTGCTGGGATTGTTGTCATTATAAGTTGTGATGTCGTACTTTATAATTGCGTTGTTTAGTGATGAGAATACCAGTCTCAATTACTGCTTTTTTTAATGGATCATAACATAATAATAGCTATTTGATGAATTTCTTCTTAAAATACTGTATCAAGCCATTGTTTCCACATATTTAGATGAAACAGGGCTACTAGCATATTTTTTAACTGGCACAATTGTCTAGTCAAATAAAAGTGCACGAAACTTTCCTAAAGCAACAAATTTTTCTATTTCTCAGAAAATCTAGTCAAGATTCAGGTTTAAGTATTTGGTGTTTTTCTCTGTGAACACTTGTTTAAAATTGAATTAAATTTATGTAAATGAACTATCAACACTAATTTAGCAGTAAATTATTTTGTTAGAAGTAAAAGAAGTATGAAGCATTTCATATTTCATAGATTAAAATGAAATGACCTTTGAACAACTTACGTGTATGTTGTGGGCATGGACAGATTGATCACTGGAACCACTGAAGACTAGATCATTCACAACCTTGGAAGATAAAGCCAACAGCCAGATTACATACAATATTTAACCAGAAATACTTCATTCCTTACCAGTCCTCATGTTTAATTGTCACAATATAATTACAATGAATGAATCACTCTAGAGAATGAATTACAATGCCAGTCTGAGCACTGGCTGCAACAGAACTGCATTATACTCAACCAAATTACCCACAGACCTAGTCAATACCACATCTCAAGTCCAGCTGTGCTTCAAAATTACTATTATCTATTACAAGGAAGGTTTTTACATCTCCAACTGATTGATCTGCAGAGCATCAAGCAAAGCCTCCCTCCGAAAATCCCACATCCTCTCCCAGCTGACATATATAAGATGTCTCTCATCTTACACCTCCTCAGAACTGAGGAAATAGCATCAAGCAAAAAAAAAAAAGGAATTTTATTTACAAGTTATGAACTGTTTCAAATGGCTGCATTTCAATAAAAGGTCTTCTTTTTAAAATACTTGCCTTCATACATAGTACTGTTTTGCTATGACCTTCAAGGGTTCGGAGCAGCAATCCATTTCGGGCATCTCGCACACTAATTGTACAATCATAGGATCCCACAATCAGTAGTCGTCGTGCCCCTTCTTGAGCTGTAGCCAGGCAGCTAATCGCCCTAGGACCATGACACTCAAAAGTCTCAAGTTGTCGGTTGTTCTTGGGGAAAAGAAAATACAACCCAAACACACATTATGGACACAATTATTTCCTTCCACATCCAAAAGCACTAAATTCTTCTCCTTCTAATTATTTGAATGCATTCCCACAATTTCCAGATTCCCATATAAATGGAGTTGTAAAACAATGTTGTTTTTTCAATTAAGAAACAGTGTTGTTTACTTTTTAATGGAGTGAATTTCTTTAAGATACACTCTGCTCCATAGCAAATACTTACATAATTTTAATTTTGAACAGAAAAATAATTCAAAGAAACAGATAAGGGGGGCATGGACTCCTTTCCCAGTAACTACTCCCCCAGGCAAATTTTAGTCTTATGTCTGATTGTGCTTATGCATCAACTAACCTCTAACTGTGCCCAGGTAGATCTTCCCCTTATTTCTTTATGCAAGTCGAACTTCAAACATTTGTCCTTTTCAGGTATCACACAATACATTAGCCCTTCTTCTGGGAGATTAGCAATGTTTGCATCCCTTATACTGACCTTTATATTAAAAGTGACCACATTTCCATTTGCAAGACCGGCATAAAGGATCCTCCATCTACTGTGCAGGCAAAGCACACGGTCATCCAGTTTAAACTGATCAATAAGTTGTCTTGTCTAGTAAGGGAAAAAAGTAGGATTTACTAAACTCATAGTAAATAGCCTTAAGAAGCAGCTTGAACACAAGCTTTGAAAGTATATTATTTAGGAAACTCTCTTGTACATTGAGAAAACCTAAACTGCTGCATGTACTATAAAGGTTAAAGGAAAGTTTCATTTATGTAGCAGTTTAAGTGTCTCAACATACAAGCAAACTGTTGCTTTAGGTGTAAGTTTGCTCCTGAAAACCACTGGAAGAATGAAAAACTGAATTCTAAATATAAATTTAACTCTGTGCTCCTTTAAAGTCTCCTGTGTGGTCTTCTGCTCTAAACGTAGAAGTAATGCACACACAATATTGCCTTTTGTAAATAAAACACTACCAAGAATTTTATCAATCTGAGACCAAGGAATGCATACAAATAATGAAAGTATAAAAATATTTTGGCTTAAATAATTTTTTAAAATTGTTATCCAAGTATTATCACTTTGCATCAGTGAAAATGTTTTTACTTCTGGAAGCCACTTCACATTTTTAGATGCTCAGAAGATGCTTTTAGATGCATAGAGCTAAAGAAATATCAGACATTCCCAAATGTCTGGGAAGGTCTACCAGTGCCAATCCATCCTAACACTCACAATTGGCATAGGGAGAAAATGAATAAATTCAGAAACCAGAATTACAAAAGGCAATGCATTTTCCTCCTGGTTAATTAGTTGCATCAACCATTATCTCTACACTTACCTTGACGTTATAGCAATTTATATTGTGATCACTGGAGCCAGAATAGAGTGCTGCATTTTTCCCTGTTGTCTGAATTACCAGGAGGCAGTTGACTTTGGAAGCATGCCCTTCAAAGACACCCACACATTTCCTGTTCTATGAAAATAAGAATGAAATGTGGTCAGATTGCATTTAAATTGGGATGGATGACTTTTAAGAGGTAGCGATCACCCTTTTTGAAAGAAAGCAAGGACCATGCATGAGATCGTGGGGTCTTTGGTTTGTTTTTAGTTTTATTAAAATTATTTTGGGGCTTGCACCTCCGCTTCTGTGTATTTCCCATGTCCAAAGATGGAAGCCATGTCACCAGTTCCTGACACTTACAATAAAGAGGCAGCTCTTAGAGATATAAGAAATTTAAGGTGTATGTGCAACTACAGATATAATAGTTCTTGACTTACAACAATCATTTAGCGACTGTTCGAAGTTACAACAGATTCTTCCAAAAGCTACTTATGACTCAATTTCAAAGTTACGATGGCTGCAACACCTTCCCATAGCCATAGGAACACATTCTGGGCACTTGGCAACAGGCTCACTTTTGCAGCATCCCACCATCATTCAACCATGATTTTTAAAATGCTTTTTGCCAGTCTCTGGCATTTACTTACTTTTCCAGCAAAAAGCGCCCATAGAATAAAGTGGATTTACATAACGAACGTGGTATTCACTTAATGACCGCCTCCAATTTTTTACAAAAAAATGTAAAATTGGTCCCAGTGAATTAATCACTAACAACTGCAATGACATGATCAATTTCAGGCTCAACTACAATTGTTAGTTGAGGACTGCCTATGCATACCCCCCCAAACTACTTGCCTAATATTGTTTTCTAGCAAGTTCTGCCATTCCTTCAAGAGCTGCAACTTTATTTGAACTTAAGCTCTGTAAGAAAACTTTTGACACCACTTTTTCATGAAGCAGCATGCATATGTCTGCATAAACCTAGGAACAAGAAGTTACTTCCTTTATTGTTTTGAATTATTTTGTATTTCCATCACTTCTTTTCCTGAGAGAGATGTTAAGTATCATATGGCATTCACTAGATTTGATTAACGGCTTCCAAATATTAATTTCTAAAACAGAGTTCTAATAGTATCTTAAAGTGTCCTTCGTCTCTCCCCACAAAACTGAATAGGTTTCAGTTTCATCTTAACAGATGTATTTATCCCTTTTAGGCTGCTAAAAGTTTCATTCTAAAAAATACTGAGGGCCCTACTTTTCCACCTTTTCTAATTGTTCAATCATTTTAATATCCCCAAGATATTAAAAGAAGTCACAATCGAACTGCAACTTCTTCATTCAGCAGGTCTACTTACCACTAAGTTATATGCCCGGACAGTTTTGTCTGCTGAGCAGGTGTACAACATGTTCCCAAAAATCTGAATGGCATTCACTGATGCTGAATGCCCCTCAAATATCCCTTCTGTGGGATCCTCATCTTCACCTGGCTCTGAAGACACTTCTGGCAAATACAAATCAAAATTTTCAATTAAACATTCTGTTCATATGAGTGCACTTTGCCTTCTATAGTATTGGATATGGTTAATGGTTCCACTTTGCCTTCCCACCCAACCATTTCTTCTTCCTTGTACCCATTACCCACTGTAGCATAGTGTTGTCCACATGCTCTCTTCAACGTTTACAAAGGCTACTAGCCTTCCATGCCACTTCTCCCAACCCATAATAATCCTCCAAGGTCTGATCAATCTTCCTTATCTGCCCTATCATGAGCCAAGGTGGTGCAGTGATTAGAGTGCAGTATTGCAGGCTACTTCTGCTGACTGCCAGCTGACTGCAATTTGGCAGTTCAAATCCCACCAGGCTCAAGGTTGACTCAGCCTTCCATCCTTCCGAGGTGGGTAAAATAAGGACCCAAATTGTTGGGGGTTGCTGACTCTGTAAACTTCTTAAAGCAGCATATAAGTCTAAATGCTATTGCTATTGCTATCTAACCCTTCCACTCAACAACTAATCAAGTTTGTTTTGATCCTGTTAATTGAAGGAGTTGAGAAAAGGAACTAAACTGCAACTTTGTCAAGGAAAAAATATAGTATAAAAAGAGTTACCAACTGTAATAGATACAGTCTGGAACTATATAGAAAAAGCTTGCTGTCACCACAGGAGAATATTAAGTATGAGGAGAAAAGAAATGGAAATTGATTGCATCGCTAGAAGAGTCAAACTAACATTCTCCAAATACATTCAAACATATGTTACAAATAAGTATAGCACCAAAATGATTAGCTTTGAACAATATTTTATTGTCATCTAGTCAAGAAGATGACATTAAAGCTCAAAAGTTTACTGAAGTGCATCTCAAGTAAGAAGTTAGTTCCAAATGATTAAATTCCTTGAGTCAAAATTTATCCCAAAGTAGCCTTTGAATTCCTTCTTCATACCGAGTAGATACAAAAGAAACACAGAAAGAAATAAGTGATTTACTGGCTAGAAGAAAGAAAGAACATTTAATTTTCGCCAAACGGATCAAAGGGTAAGCAAGAGATATAAGAAACCTCAAGTCAAAGTCTCAGAAAAAAATAATTAGCATGGATATTTTGGAAATTTCAGAATATTTTAAAGTGCATAATTAAAGCAGTATGAAGAAACTGAATTCCAAGAAACTACTTCATCTCTCCAAAAGATCTTATACTTATTTTGCTGTTAAGAAAACAAATATGCAGACAGATGTACCTGATGAAGTTTTTGATCCTCTTAATGACGATAAAGATGTCTGAGTCTCAGCCACACTATAGAAGAAAGATAATTTAAGTAGTTTAGGGGGAAAAAACCACCATTACAAACTCAATGCATTAGAATCTTCCTGGAAAAATATTCTATAAAAAAGGAGTAAGTCTTTCTACAGAAACTACAATTAAACTTTTCTCAAACTTTATATGAAATAGGATTTTGTCATAAATGGTTTGCTGAATATGGTTCGGTATGTCAAATTTAATATAATTGTTTTCTAAACCATTTCTCAGCTACAGTAAATGATTCCTGAATACTCCTTTAGAATTCCTAAAGAATTTCTAAATATTAAGAACACCAATTATACTGCCTCTAATAATATTCTACTAGCCAGATTAAAAGCTATTATGATGCAGATAGCAATCAGTACACATATAGTTTACCGGCTCACCTTCTACCAATATCATCTTTATAGTTTACTCCAATCTCACTAGTAGAGCTCACTTCATCGTAGCCCGACCGAGATGACTCTCTCAACAGTCTATCTGTGGAGCTCATGGTATCTCTCTTAGAAGGGCTGTCTGGTTTCTCACTTTCTGATTCTGATGAGTTGATGGCCACCACTTCCAGAGGAGATTTAGGGACTTCCACAAATTCAAGAGATGTGTCACTATCATTCTCCTCATTCTTCCTCTTTCTTTCCTGAGCAGCCACACCCTCCTCTTGCTTTGGAGGGGTGGATGTTGTTACTTTTTCCCCCTTGGGTATCTTTGCAGTCTTTACTTTCCTAATAGGTTTAGAATCATTAATGTCCTGTTCTGTATCACTGTTCTCAGGAACACGAGCTGCTCGGAATGCTTTCTTTTTTTTCAACTTTTTCTTCTTCTTGCTTGTTTTGAATTCCATGGTGACCATAGTAGAGATGGCCATCTGCTCGGGCTGTTCAGTTGACTGCTTATTATTTTCATTTGCAGCAAGTTCGGAAGTAAATGGCTGGCTTTCCAATGAGCCGGGGCATGGTTCAGATATGGTATTGCCTGCTGGAGTTATCTTGCCTTGTGTTTTCACTGAGGATACTGATCCTGAATTAGGAGGGGAAGAATGGCCAGATAACCTTGTCCCTATCATATTTGGAATAGATTTCTGAATACCTTGATTTGCTTTTTGGAAATCAATAAGTTCCAACAATGACATACTAGCAGTGATAACTGGATACAGTGAAGGCTGTTGACTTGTATTTCCTGAAGAAAGAAGATGGAATATTGCTTTTTACCTAACTGAACAATTAACTGTTACATAACATGAACTTCATTATATACGACTTTTTGTGACAAATCAATAATCAATTCAAGCACTTAATCAGAATATTATTTCATACTCTGGGACTAATATTAAATTGGCTCCAACTCCTGTAAATAGGATTGAGGCAAGTTATTTTCTCCTGTCATGACTTCTGCATCTATACAACATAGATAACAACGAAACCTTCTGGAAGATTGTACTCAAGTTACATGTGGCAAGTCAATTGAAACATTTAGCTAAAATTGGTATAGAAATAAGCCATAATTAAGCCTGGGAAGCCACAACCTTAGTGCAATATTGAAGGGTATCCAAGCTGTTTGTGAAATTATCAGGAAGACGACATATAAATGCAATACCAACTTATGAGTGAATTGGGCTCTGACACATTTATTTACTGAAGTATTCAAATAAATAGTATCCCTGAAGGAAAAAAAAATACTTCAATTAAATAATTGGGAATTGTTCTCTCCTTCATCCACAAGCTGAGTCATTAGTGAAAAGTCACATGCTGGTTACAGTGACACAATTATTGTCATTAACTTACTTCTTTACCACTTCTGCATACTGTATATTCTGAACTCACTAAAGATTAGATTTGTTCACTAAGCAGCCCAGCAAGAGGATCGATATAGCTCAGTTTTCATCCAAAATTAAGACTCGGTAATCACAATTAGAGAGAGAGAGAAAGAGGCAGAGATCAATTTATCTTTAATATACAGTAAACCAACATACTATCCAGCAAGTGAAGTTCTGCTTGTGGGGAACGTGAAGTACTCTGTTCAGGAACATTCATGCAGTCTTCTCTAAGCTTTGGAGACACAGCTTCCCGCTTGATTTGTATGGATGAATCAGGGACTGTGATGGGGGCAACATCACTAGCAGTCTGGAATGTAGGTTCAGCCTTCTCTTGAGCAGGAGCTGCAAAAGGAGGAGGGATCTGCACAGAGGTAGGTGGAACAGCATTGAGAACAGGACCAAGAAGACCTGCATTAGCAGTGGTATCCTGTGTCAAATGGAGCTTGCCAAGGCTTTTTTCACTTGAGCTGCTGTGATGTGGCTCTTGCAATTGCAATTGTTCCGAAGGCTCGTAAGTTTCTAAGAAGGGAGCAACATATTTCACATTAAAATATGTGGGGTTTTTTTAAATAAAGAATATTATGTGGCATAAGTTCCGTCTTGTCGTTTTCCAAACTTTCCAAACTCACTAGCACTGATGGGGTTACCTAGTTTGGGTAATGAAACATCTCTAAGAAAAGAAAGAACGAAGCTCAGAGAGCACCAAGGATCCTGAGCTACAAATATTCTCCTTTATTGGTTTCCAAACTCTGCATATACTTGACTTGTCCAGGAAGCATATTCCCCACCTGCTTCCTTTCATCTTCTAATTCACATAAAAGCTGAGAGTTCTGTGAGATCAAGAGTGTCCATTTTTTTCAATACAGCTTTCTCCTTTTAAACATCTACAGAATTTAAAGTATCCATCTGCCTCAAATTGTAAACAAAATATGGAACCTGCCCTCCCTCCCCAATATAGTGCCCATCAACACCAAATATATTTAAAGGTATGCCCCTTGGTGTCACTTCTTGTTCAATATTTTTCCCATTTTTTAATTAACAAGAAATAAATGAGATGCTGAAAATCAAAGCATCAGGGCTAAAATGTAGCATTTATTTACAAAGATGTTTCTGGGTGCTGGATAGAAAAGATTGATTGCAAATACTCCTTAATAAAATAACTCGGAAGCCACAATGACTATCAGTGCAAGAGCATACAGGAGAAGAGCAATTGAAGATCATGTAATGTTCAGCAAATGTTTATCTGTTTAAAACATTAATAGGCTTTGTTACCAATCAGAAAGTGCAACCAGATTACTAATAGGGATGAAATCTTTCTAAACTACTGTGTTTCACCGAAAATACGACCTACCCTGAAAGTCCTGGCTTGATTTTTACACATGCGCTCAACCTAAGTCCTACCCCCAAAATAATTAAGATCCTGCCCACTCCAGGGTGCATGGGTAAAAATTAAGCTAGGGTGGGGATGAGGGGGTGGAGCTATTTACCTTCAGACAGTTGCAGCCAGGCCTTGCACACCCCGACACCTGCCTTGCCAGCCCATTTCTTCTGCAGTCAGCAAGGCGAACCTTTCCTAAAGGCCTCTGCAGCCAATAACAGAGCTCCAGATCGATCCAGAGCTCTGTTATCGGCTGAAGAGGCCTTTAGGAAAGCCTTGCCGGCCCCAGAAGAACTTCCTGAAGGTCTTTGACAGCGAAAAGGTCGGGGGGTGGGGGGGAACGCACACAAGTGAGGTGAGTCAATGGACACCCCCCCCCTCAAAATAAGACCTGGTGCTTTTTTTAATGGGGGAAAAATATAAGATAGGGTCTTATTTTCGGGGAAACACGGTATGAGGCATCTCAGTGAATATTACCAATCAGAGAACAGTATTGATTGAAACTAGATATATGTGAAGTGGATGGTCCCTGGAAGATTTTCGGGTGATCTTCAAAACTGCAATGAAAAGAAGCAAAAATCCTAAATAAGTTAGGAAGTCCTTAGACCAGGGGTATCAAACTGGCAGCCCGCAGGCCGGATGAATCATGTGCAGGCCACGCCCACCCCAGCTCCGCAAAGAGGAAAAAGTCATGAAATGTCACATGACGGCAACGTGATGCCGCAAGTTTTACACCCATGCCTTAGACCTTCCACTAAGCACTAATGAAGCAGCTTGGCTTCCTATTTCAATTAAACCATATTCCTCGATAGATGATCAAACCTTAGTATAATGCACTTTGAAGACCGTATTACTGAATGAATTCTAAAAGCCTATCCTGTCTCTTGATATTGAGCAGCTTTCTGAGTAAAACCTGGCTGCTAATTACATTATGTATATCAAGAAATAAGAAAGCATTTTAGAGAGGTGTCAGATGAGACCGGAAGCAATATTAGAACATCTGACTGTAAACCTTGTTGCTGGTATCCTTAAGATTTATATTGACTGTTTCCCTATGACTATCATTAAGTGTTGTACCTTATGATT
>JANHZT010000622.1:0-11487 GCA_032468215.1 Stegonotus admiraltiensis
AGGAGAAGGAGAAGGAGAAGGAGAAGGAGAAGGAGAAGGAGAAGGAGAAGGAGAAGGAGAAGGAGAAGGAGAAGGGACTAATGCGGATTCCCTCCCAGTTTGTCAGTCTAATTAGATATTTAATTTTCAATGGAAATCTGGTTATATTTTGAGAAAGGACTGGTTATAAGTACAACTCATTTGAATCCTTTTCAGTGATTGCTTCCTAAAGAAATCTTAGATCTCCACATTTTAAACCCTTTGAGGGAGTTTATCAATTAAGGTAAAACACTAATTCAGAGGGGAAGAACTAAATTTCTGGATGCCTCGCAGATGTATTTCTTTTGGTACATTAAAAAAAATTGAAAGGGATTCTTGCACACTGTATAATATCAGCTTCATCTATCCTCGGTATTAGCAGACTGCCTTGAAATTTCATATTCAGGAGGCTTTGGTAACTTTAGAAAATAGATCAATACTCACAACACAAAATTGCAATTAAAAAAAAACACCAGAAGCTCTCTGACCCAGAATATGGATTTGTATTGTACTGTTATATGGCCATACATTCTTGCTAGGCTAATGGTCTGGTTTAGACAAATACTGTATATTGCATTTATTTGTATACTTCACCACTGCACACTTCTGGCTATGATGCCACTGGATTTTTAGGAGGGTCTTGTCATTCCAAAAACAAGAGTTCCACCACCATCTAGAAGATCCCCCAAAGAAGCAGAAGTTATGGATGTACTTCGTAAAGCAGACTGAAAATGGTTTAGAGCCACACTTATCAAGATCATTCATTCTGGATGATGCAAAATTCCTAAATCTGGAGTATTTGTAAGTAGAACATAGAATAATAGGTTGGAAGGGACCTTGAAGTTCTTCTAGTGGCAGGGGATCCTATACCATTCTGCACTTTCATTACACTATAACCACTTACAATTTTTTCCAGATCTCTGGGGAGCAATCAGGTTGTGGAGATATTATGGGTGAAATTTCTGACCAATTCTACGATCGCTTCTCAATTTAGGACAATTCATTTTGCAGCAAGCATGTTTATTCCTCTTTCCTTTTCTTTCCAGAAAGCATGCTGAAAGGTAGGGAAGACATGGGAATGCTTCTTGCAAGCCTTGAAGTCTAGGAACAGGAAACCCTCATGATAAAAAAAAAAAGCTGGGAACTGTGGCTTGTTAGAATTCCAGAGTCTTTCTGATGCTTGGATTCCTGTCAATGGATGGATGGCCTGGGGTTTCTCTTTTAGGCATATTTGTCATTAAGGCTCTAAGGCAGAAATGGGCCCTTTTTGTCTACTGCATGGGGCCCTTCCCTTCCTGCTTGTCTCTAATGCAGATGGATTAATACCTTTTCCTGGATCCAGACCGAAAGGCCCACCCTCAAACCAACTCCTCTTCTACAGACTTTGCTTCTGTCCTGGCCTGCCTGAAGGAATGTCTCGGTGCTGAGATGCAAATCTCCCTCCCCCACTTTTGTACTAATGTCATGTCATCACACACAAGTCCATAAAGGTTTTAATCTTTACATTTTACCTCTTGCCCACTTTGGAAACAAGGACTGTGTGAGCAAGAGCCGGTATAACCCTGAGTTTCAAGGTTGCTGAAGTAGGAAAGGACACAGAGAAATCCAATTGTGATCTATTAGTAGATGAAGGTCACAAGAAGGACTCTTTTTTTCCTCTGTCAGATACAATTCTCCCTGGTTTTGCTTGAAGCGTCCTTCCTTCCCATCGTAGGAGATGGCGAATTGAGCAGAAGGCCTGTGGAGAAAGCGGAGAAAGATTTGGCTCTAGGGGACAGTGATTGCTGTTTTGTTGCGTATGAGTCTAAGAGAAAAAAATGTGCCAAATCAATTCATGAGTTGAAATGAAAAAGATTTTGGCTTGGATTTAAAAAGTTCATTAACACAAAATTGTATCTGTTATGCTGCAAAATGAATTGTTGCACAAGAGTTTCCTGGCCAGTGTTTTTGCTCGTTTTCTCCTGGTGCTTCACATTTGGCCCAATCTTTTGTATCCATCAGACCTTCCACAGCTGTGATGGTCATTTCTTTAGGCTGCTACCCATATTTGCAGAGTTATGCATTGGTTGTTTTTGCAAAATAGAATAACCTTGGTTCATGCATGGTATTTTTTTGACTAAATTGAACCTTGCAAAGCAGAACAGATGCCTTCAATGGGGCTTTGGTAGCCATGTTGTGGGACATGCAATATACATTGGGAAGATGATTTGCATAGGAACAAAAACTAAATACGGCACAAGGAATTTCAATATTTCAATTCCCCCTTTAATTTGTTTAAATCTGAGTGAATTCCAAAGGAAAAAACCTGAATACCTTCAGGTTTTAATTTACTTCCTATGAGTTGACGGTTGTTAGAAACATATCTTACCACCCCTTTGGATGGCTTTAAAGTGGATTTGTTCCAATTTTATGGCTCTCCAGCTATTTACCAATTGACAAATCTGAACTGTCAAAACAACTTTTTAAAAGCTGAACAACATCCAAGAACAATAAAGGCTTTCTTCATAACAAATTCTGGCATTGCCTTATCTGTTCATTCTTACACATAACGAGTACTAAACTGTTTTAAGAGATCTAGATTTTCAAACTTTTTTTTGTTTAGCTCAAGGATATACAGTATCTCAAAGCAATCCATCTTGCACTGAATTTTTGCTCTGACTCAAACAAATTTCAAATAAGCTTTAAACCTCTCTGTTGGCATAGTGAACATCCAAGAACATTGACAGACAGAGGGATATATAAACTGTATTTTGGCAGCTCCAATTTTGAATTTATACGCTAACTCATTGGGTCAGATTTTGAGACAGCTTGAATTTATACCCACCCCATGCTGAGCAATAGACCAATTTCCCTGCTTTTGGATGCTGACAGCGCACCAATATTCTCTTTAAGGCAAGCAGGTCTGAGGTAGATTTTTGTGCTATTGCCATAATTACACTGAGGAGAAGCTAGTTATCAACTACAATAAACATCTTTTCTAAAAGGCCAGTGGCTGATTGATGGAAAGAAATAAAACCAGATTTTGAAAGGTGAAAAAATGTAAAACTTTCTTGGCTAGGACTTATCATGACAATAAAAATAAATGCACTGCTCAAGATGAGCTTCTTATTCCAAATGGCAGATATAAACAAAACAAGAAAAGAATTTGAAAGAACACAGTGTAAGGCAAAGTTTATTTAAAAATTGGAATCTTTTGAGAACAAGGATGTGTCTGGCAATTTCTCCATCAACTTCACTGCCAAATGTTTCTTTTTATTCTATTTTAAGGAAAATTATATTAAGATTTGCTGATATGCTACATCCAAACTGAGAAAACAGACTAAAAAACAACAACAACAATTACTCAATAAAGGTAGATATTTGTTAGAAGAATAAAAAGTGACTTTAAAGAAGAAGGAAGGATCTTGAGAAAAACAACAGAATTTGAAATACGGAATCAAGATTATTTATTGGGCCACTTTTATAAATTATTATTTAAATATAATATGGAGGCAGAACAAATGAAAAGTCACACAATAAAGCAGATGCAAAATTTAAAGCAGTAAAACACCAGAATACTGGGAAGCATATTGAAGAATAAATAAAAATCATTCCAAGCTGTAATTTGAGGGAAAACAGGTATAAAATGTTTTATAGATAGAATATAGCTCTGTTGATGATCACCAAGACGGACAAGTCGCATAATAATAAATGTTGAAAATGACTCAATAAAAATAGCCATTTTATCACATGGGGTGGTCATCCAAAAAAAAAAAAAATCCCCTCATGAGTATTGGAAGTGAATACATCAATACATCAGCACAGTTTAAAAATAAAGTTTGAACTGAAACCACACATATTTTTATTGGGAATAATTCCAGAAAGCATACATGGAAAGTGTCACAACCTATCAAGATATTTGCTGACAGCAGTGAGCACAAGATTTGTACAACACTGGGAAAAAAGAAACTTTGCCAATGATACAAGACTTGGAAACCAACATTGGAGAAAAAGCAGCAATGGCAAAACTGACATTATACATTCATAACAGAAACGTAACTGAATTTAAGCAGGAACGGCTCCTTTATATACTACACGTCACATAGCAAGGCAGTTTCAGACCTTTGAAATATGATTTCTAGGAAAAAATAAATAAGAGACCAATCAAACAATGCGTGAAATGTTTTAAACAGATACAAGCAAAATTTTCCAATGTTTAATGTTTGAAGTATAACGCAAACATTTAAGGAGCAGTTAGTGATGGGGGGGGGAGGAAAAGGTGTCACCAAAATTTCGTCTTTACAGTGCTTTGACTATTATGTTTTTTTTTTACTTTTCCTTTTTTAACCATATTCTTTACTTTTTTGGTGAACTTTATGCTTGCCCAGTTAGAAGATTAAAAATAAAATCATGCCATTAGCATTGACGAGAAGGATAAGTCAAGGTGCTGCAGATCACCTTTGATTTCCATGAAGTTTGGGTTTGGTAGACTTTTCAAGACTTCTGCTCTGAATAAAATCTACCTGCAAAACCTACCTTCCCCAAGGGACATCCCTGGCTTATGTGAGGTGTGATGATGGTGGCGGTGCGGGCAGGGATTCTCCTGTGGTGGGTATTTCCCCACAAGACCTATAAACACACCTTCTTTCCAAGTTCAAGGAAGCTTTCAAAACATGACTTTTGGGGCGATTGAAGCCAGGTGAGAGATGAAGCAGTACTGAGATGAATCTCGCTACTTGGTCATAACACTGCAACCGTCATGAATATGAACCGGTCATCAAGCATCTGAACTTTAATCACGTGACCACGGGGATGCTGTAATAATCATAGGTGTGAAAAACGGTCATAAGTTGCTGTTTTCAATGCCATTGCAACTTTGAATGGTCACTAAACAAACTGTTGCAACCTGTGTACTCAAGAATATATATAGCTAAATGGCTGCTGCAAACAACATCCAAAACAAGGGTTGGAGAAGATTCATCACAATCCCAATATATACAAGAGAAGGAGCAACAACAGCATCTATAAAGGAGTAGGAAAGAGCTCATTCCCCACCATCCAGTCAGAGCCGAAGAAGCTTCTTGGATGAGAAGTGAAATGTCTTCAAAGAAAAACAAGGAAGTCCAGTTGCCTCTTGAAAAAAGCACCTTTGGGATGACCGTCACCTGGATGACTGAGAATCTCCAGAGACGAAAGAGCTCAACAGCTCAAAACTCAACATCAGTCTGTGGAGCATCAGAAGCCAAGGACCTTCTTGTAAGGTTGGATGGCACAAGATGGCATTTTGTCAGAAGAATAAGCTGGTTCCAGGAAGGGATGGCAATGCTTAACCCAGGTGCATTTTTCATGACCTAAAATTCAGTATCTGCCCTTGATGTGTATGAAATTTCACTCCGTTTGGAAGACCCTCCTCCCAAGCAGTCTTCAGCAATCTGTCACACTTATCTGTCACACACACACAGTTATCTTTGTCCACTGAATCTGTGGTGGGTTGCCCCCAGTTCCGACCGGTTCACAAGAACCGGTAGTAAAACCAGCGGGAGGCCCTGCCCACCACCCCGGATGTCGTCATCGGTGATCTGCACATTCTTCATGGGCGAAGTGAGTGCATGCGTGCGATCCCATTGCAAACCGGTAGTAAAGGTAAGTAGAACCCACCCCTGTACTTACAATGGTGGCAAAAGAGAGCTGATACGATGAAACATGGATACGTCTCCGCATTCAGGCCTAGCACAGTGTTAGTCAGAGTGGCCAGGCCATCTTACTTCTCCAGACTCTTATCTGCAGATACTCATCCACTGATGTACAGTTCGATTGTACTGTTGTGGCTGTTATCCTGACATTTTTGGCTGCACTGTGTGGCACCGTGCAAAGGAAGATGGAAAGAATACCAAGTTGTACTATTATTTTGTAAAATGTGAAATAGAAAACCAAACACTTTATTTTCCTTGCTCCACCAACCACAATGATGCAGGCTATGAAAATTGGTACGTGCGTTTTGTTTAAGAAAAAAAATCTTAGCACCAGAAAACATACTAATCGCACCATTTATGTGTGTGAAAATACTGCCTTCTTGACATATTTAAGGAACTTCCTTAGTATCCCCCTGGCTGTGTTTATAACATTGATTTAACAGTATTCACTTTTTTTGTACTTACTTATATTCTTTATGCTTTCTCCTGCTTCTTTTTCTCTTTGTAGACGCTTCATTTTTCTCAGGTTGATTGATCTCTTCTAGGAATGTCTGTTTTGTGCAACCGGCATTAATTCCATTTTTATGCTAAGTCTGTTGTGGCCAGGAAACATGTTTTGTGTGGAGTTTCATTTCTGAATACTTTTTTCCATTCATGAAAAAGCAAGACTGATTTTTAAACACAAGCCAAGCCACAATCTTAGATTGTTATAAACACTGGACTTCAATAAAATCAATATTTATATATACAGATATTTTGAGGGTGTGATGAACAGCAGCAGATAATGTAAATAATTTTAGAAGATTTGTGGATCTTTTTTTTTAAGGGAAGGAAGTTTATGCAAAAGTGATTTCCCCCCATCTCATATTTTTCTTACTCCAAAACAGATAAAATTTTAGTCTGTTCAGAGATTTTCACTTGAAAATAAAAAGTAGACAGCAAGGATTAGTATTAATTGCAAAGCTCTGGTTTATGCTTTTCTGGTGAATGAAAATTCTTCTGCTTGCGCAGGACGTTGGATCAGAAAATCTTCAAGGTCCAACCCAATTATACTATGTTCTGTGTTCTGTTTTCTCTAATAATAGTAATTGTTGTTAGTCACTCAAGCTCTGTTTAGTTTGGCTAAGGTTTCATTTTAATTGATACAAAGTATGAGCAAAATAACACAATGTCATCATTTTGGGGGTTGGGTCTCAGCCTTGAGAAGGTTTGGTGGATGGGCGAGGAGAAGTTATGGGACTGTTGTACAAGCACTTCAATAAAGTCACCCAGGAGAAGTTCAAGTCTTGGTCTCCTTCATTACAAGATGGACAGGGAATTAATGTCCAGGGAATTCTGACCAAATTGTAAAACAGCAAAAGCAATTTGTCAGTGGAAACAATTATCCAAAGGAACGATGGACTGTCCTTTACTGCATGCATTCAAGTGGAGGCTGGATAATCCTCTGTCTGGGATGTTTTAATCTGGACTCATGAACTGAACTGCATGGCCTTCTGGCTCCGGGATTCCATGCGTGACAAGTACAGCATTTAGATGCGCAGAGATCCACAGGCACATAGAGACATCGATGCTTCCTTTGCAAACTCTCCACTTCTTCTACTAATTTAAGCACAATTTTATCTTATCTTATTTATCTATTTTATTTGTCAAGAACGTATTAGGTAATGTATATAAGTATAAGCATGAATTGAATACATAAAATAGATACAAATAGAGGAAACCTTAGGACAGGGACAGTAGGCAGGCTGGTGCTCTTATGCACGCCCCTTACAGACCTCTTAAGTCTCATGCCCTTTTTTTCTTCCTTAGGACTTGTTACTGTTGCTCCCTTTTCCTTTCTCTTCTCTTCTTTCCCTCATCTCTTGAGATTGCTCCTTTCTGTTCCCGGCTGTGTATTTTTCCCCTTGTATCTTTAAGCCACTAATCTCTTTAACTCCCAGCTTGCCCTCTCAAGCTCTCATTCTACATCGACTTTTCTTTCTAGCTGAAATCCTGCCTTCCTTTTTCATTGTCCTCGCTCCCTTCTTCACACATCAGCTGTCATCCCTGCTGCTAAGGCTCCTTTTCTCCTCTGTTATCAAAGGCGACAGACACTCTGGTTCCTTCGGAGTGAGCTGTTGGGGCTGATGTAGAAGGCACTGAACATCACGGATACGTGGGAGGGGAGCCTGCTTTGGGGAGGAAAATTTGCGGATTAAAGTAAGTTGGGAGTGTCTGCTTTGGGAAGCCTGTGAATCCACGCAGATTGGGACTGGGAGGGAAGCACAAAGAATCTTGAACTGGAGCCTTTCGCTTGCATAGTTTGGCAAAGAACCAGGCCTCCTGCTATCTCTTCAATGCTAACATATTTATAAGACTAAAACAAGAAAATCTGATGTGGAAATCAAGTGGATGCTACAACTGGGATAATTTTGGAATAATTGATATTGAACCTGATTGCCTTGGGCAATTGTGGGTAGTCCTTGACTTACAGCAGTCCATTTAGTGACTGCTTGAAGTTACAAGGCACTGGAAAAAAGTGACTTATGACTGTTTTTCCACACTTAGGACCGTTGCATCATCCCAGTGGCCATGTGATCAAATTTCAGATTCTTGGCAAATGAATCCTATTTGTGACGGACACAGTGTCCTGGAGTCACAGGATCCCCTTTTGTGACCTTCTGACGAGCAAAGTCAATGGGGAAGGTCAGCTTCACTTAACAACCGTCTGGCTAAGTTAACATCTATAGTCATTCACTTAACAACTGGGGCAAGAAAAGTCATAAAATTCAAGACAGACTATAAAACTCAAAGCAGAGTATTCTGAGTGTTTGCATCTCTCTTTATTATTTTATGTGTTCTCTTTATTTTATTTTATTTCTCATTTTAACAATCTGGAGAAATTTGGAGGAAAACCATAGTCCATTACAACTAGAATAATTGGTATATATACAAGCACTTTCAGCTCCACCAAATCACCAATAATTGCCTGTTGTTCCATAAGTGCTCCCTTAGCACATAGAGATATAAGTATTTTAACAGACATTTAATCTTTTGTCAAGCAAATACTGGAAACTAAGGCTTCATACCAAAACTACTTTTTCAACAAATTAAAAAAAATAGAAAAAAACCCCCAAAACAAATTGTTGCTTGTCTTATTCTTTATACATGTTTAAATTCAAACCAGGTTTGTAGTACATTTTCAATTAGAAGAAATTGGTTCCTAAGGAATCAAACAGGAAATGTTAAGATTCATATACCAGCTTTGGCAGGTCCTTTGATTACATTGTTCATATACCCTGAGGATGTTTCTCAGTTTGTAGCTAGGTAATTCTACAGAATGTTGTAGTAATAATGACGATAGGAGCCTTTTCAATAACAAGACTTTTCCTTTCCAAGCTAATTATTACAGAAGTGAACACAACTGACTCAAGAATATAGAAGCCTTCCATGATGGAGCTGGCCAATAAAACGGGGGCCTGCATAAGACAAAATGTCGCCTCTGACAGAGTGTTTATGACCTTGCAGGGATTCTAAAGGAATTCTAGGCTAAAGCCTACCCCTTTCGCTTTGTAGCTTCTGGATTTGTAAGGGGAAGATCTGAAGGCCATAAGCACACAATCATCCCTCCACTTAAAATAGTCATACAGGAGTCACACGATTCAAAATAGAAATGAGCAATTCAGCAGGTACAAACCAGGTATCCAATAGTATTGGAGCAACCTCTGATTTCTCATTTTTAACTAATAGACTATGATGTCTTATGCATAATTATATTCATAAGAAGATAAATGTTGCCCTGTAGAATTGGACCACTGGCCCATCTTGTCTAGCAGTCCCTCCTCCTCACAATAGCTGACCAACTGCAGAAGGAGATGCACTGTGCCCAGCACGTGGCCTTCAGAGGGAGTTCCACTGTTAAGGATCTCCATGAATTGGAACACTCCCCAATTATGTATTGTGTATAAAAAATCATTTTATCTGTCCTGATTTCTCCAGAATTTAGACAGACAGACAGACAGACAGAAAAACGAACGTAGAATAATAGAGTTGGAAGGGACCTTGGACCCTATACTATTCCAGGCAAATGGTTGCCAGTCTCTTTTTGAAAGCTTCGCGGGATGGAGCACCAGTGGTGAGTTGCTCCTGGTTCAGCCCGGTTTGGGTGAGCCAGTAGTGGTGATGACGTGGCATCAGTGAACCGGTTCTCTATGACTGTGAGCTGGGCCCTCCCACCTGCCCCCGCATTATACCTACCTTTATTTTCATTTTTAGCCCAGCTGATAGGCGTAGCAGAGTGGATTGCTGCGCCTCAGCTGGGCAGAAATCTAATGTGCTTGTGTGGAGTGCAGGTTTGGCACGAATGCGAGAGAAGCAAGTATGCACGCAGCGATCGTGTGCAAAGCGCATGCGTGAAGAGAACCGGTGGTAACAACGGTTGGAACCCACCACTGTGGAGCACCTACAGCATAGGCCAGTATTTTTTTTTTAAATGAAAGATACTGTGTGTGAACTAAGCCATCTTGGTTAACATGTTAAAAAAAGGATTGGATTCCCCCCCACCACACAATATTTCTCTCTTGAGTATGTCAAATCTGTACTCGTTAAGAAAGTACATTCAAGGTCATGAAGGCCTGTCATAATTTTCAAATTTAAATTTAAATTCAGAATAGATCTGGAAGGGACCTTAGAGGTCTTCTAGTCCAGCCCCCTGCTCACGCAGGAGATCCTATACCATTTCAGACAAGATACTGTATGATGGAGCGTCCACAACTTCTGGAAGGCAACTTTTGTTCCACTGATTAATTGTCCTCACCATCAGGAAGTTTCTCCTTAGTTTCATGTTGCTTCTCTCCTTGATGAGTTTCCATCCATTGTTTCTTGTCCTGCCTTCTGGTGCTTTGGAAACTAAGTTCACCCTCTCTTCTTTGTGGCAGCCCCACATTATTTAAACCGGACTTATTCAGCAATAATTATTACTTACATAATTTTAATACTCATGCAGCAATGGCACAAACAAAAAACATCAGTTGATAGAGATAAATGATTTTCTGTATCTGGGAATATCATACCCAAAATTTTATGCAGCCGGAGAGGCAGATGATCAAGGAGACTTGTAGTGACCCCAGGCAGGGTCATCATGAAAAAACATCCTCATTAGCGATATGATAAAAAACATGCTAATCTCTGCGTCTTCTGCTCCCTTCCGACTGGTTGTTCAGGCAACCAAGAGGGCAGATTTCTCCAGCAGCAGTCCAGACAGAAAGGTTTCCAAGTGGCCATGCTGAAATATTCAGAGGTGGTCGACAAACTACTGCAGAATTCATCAAGGGTGGTGGTGGGGGTTTGTTTGCATTGGGAAGCCCCCTTGCAAATGTCAGGGGCAGCCCTGTAGATTACCTGGATGGTTTCTAAAAGATAAACCTGAAATATAAAGTTTACTAATTAAAACCAAAGGGTCTACCTTGCCTTGTGGAACGACCTGGAGAAAATGACAAATTGCTGCTACAGTTTAAGACCCAAAAGGTGGGTGATTACTTGATTTCAGTGTGTGAGTTTTTCACCTGGTGTGTAGGACCAATTTCTCTTCCTTAAGCCTCAAGATCAGGGGTGAAATCCAGCAGGTTCTGGCAGGTTCTGGAGAACCAGTAAATTTTGAGTAGTTCAGAGAACTAGTAAATACCACCTCTGGCTGGCCCCAGAGTGGGGTGGGAATGGAGATTTTGCAATATCCTTTCCCTGGAGTAGGGAGGGAATGGAGATTTTGCAGTATCCTTCCCCTGGAGTGGGGTGGGAATGGAGATTTTGCAGTATCCTT
>JANHZT010000626.1:45932-57320 GCA_032468215.1 Stegonotus admiraltiensis
CTGTCTCAGGAATTCTGGGAGTTGAAGTCCACAGGTTGTAAAAGAGCCATATTTGCCCACCCCTAGTTTAGGAGAACCGGTAGTAATGGTGGCAGGAGGCTCCGCCCACCTGCCCGGAAGTCATCAAATATGCGCTGCGCATGCGCAGAAGCGAACCAGTAGTAAAGGTAAGAAAAACCCACCACTGAGTTGTAAGTCTTACCAGGGATTAGGCTAGAAATATATATTTTTTTAAGTAAACCTCTATGGAGGAGGAGCAGGACGAGGACGAGGACGACGAGGATGATGATGAGGAGGAGGAGGAATCTATGTAAATACTGTCAGTCCTTCTGTTCATTTGTTTCTCATCTAGGATGGCAAAGAGGAACAAGAAAAAAGGGTTCCGCTTTACTCTTGTTGGCATTGGGCAATGACTACTCACATATATATCTTTTATTCCCTTTGTATACATACCGTATCAGGGATGCGGTGGCTCAGTGGATAAGATGCTGAGTTTGTTGATCGAAAGGTCGGCAGTTCACCGGTTCGAATCCCTAGTGCCGCGTAACGGGTGAGCTCCCATTACTTGTTCTAGCTTCTGCCAACCTGGCAGTTCAAAAGCATGTAAAAATAGGGACCACCTTTGGGGGGAAGGTAACAGCCTTCCGTGTGCCTTTGGTGTTTAGTCATGCCGGCCACATGACCACGGAGGCATCTTCGGACAGCTCTGGCTCTTTGGCTTTGAAATGGAGATGAGCACCGCCCCCTAGTGTCAGGAACGACTAGCACATATGAGTGAGGGGAACCTTTACCTTTTACATACCGTATGTACCCATATTGTACACACTCACATTCTGAGATCACTCAGTAATTGTATCTCTGTTGTTTGGCTCTTCACTTTGCCTCCAGAATTTTTGAAAAACAAATGACTAGTAGGAAAGAAGCATATTTTTCAGGCATTTATCTCCAAGGTATGATGACTGCAGAAGGAATCATCAACTAAACCATGCTGATAGCAGAAAGAGCACAAAGAGCCAGAACTAGCCTTAGGCATTTAACTATCCCAAGCAAAAAAAGATAAAGCATTTTTTGTACATTCTCATCCTGTCCTGTGGGAGGAAAACCCAGGACAAAGTATGCCTATTTAGCTTCATGTAAGAGAGCCTTGGAGAGTTACGATGCCTGCTTAATCTGCTTGTTTACAAGATCATAAGCCAAGCACAGAAATCAGCATTCCAGGACGCAATGGAAGTCCTGCAAACATTGCATGAAATTCCAAAATCATTTTTTTATTTTGTATATAAAAATGTTTCCCGGCTGCCTACTCAAAACCTTGTTATGTCCTGATGAAGGGTTGCCCTATCTGGACTGCATTAATCCAAACAGTAGATGGCAGCAAAGAGAAATTCTTACTCTTTGCTTTCATCTAGTACAGGGGTCTCCAACCTTGGCAACTTTAAGCCTGGCAGACATCAACTCCCAGAAACCCGCTGAATTCACTTTTTAAACACTGGACTTCCTGGCCCCATATATTTTTGGAAGGTGCTCCCTGACATGCAGCACAATGTCTGCTGTAGTTCTAAATTGCATGAAATTATTTATCCAATTATGCAACATAGCCTTAAATATTAGGCCTTCATGAATCACTTCAGAATTTGTTTCTGATTCATTTCAACCAGTTGATTTAATTAGATTCATCTTCTCAAAGACCTGAGTCAAAACAAATGGGTTTGATTCAATTAAAAGTGTGTGTTTGTAGATTATTTATCCATCCATCCCAACCCCCCAGTGACAGCAGCCACTGACACACTGAGGAAAATGTCCTAGCAGCAACAATCATATGCTCAGTGAATGGGCTATTATGCAATTCAACCCTAAAGGCTTTCTGAAATTCTATTTGGCATCTTTCTTGACTGCTAACTGGGTTTGGGTGAAGCACTGTTCCAAAAAAAAAAGAGAGAGAGGCAAATTGACATGTTCTCATGGTTCCTGATGATGGCACTTGCTCAAGGAAGACACTTGAAGGATGCCTTCCCTACTAGACCTTATGAGATGGACAGGAGCCACTAGGAAAAGAATTGGTCCAGCAAATATCCAGCTCCTGAATTATGCAGCCCAAAATTTTGAATCAAACCTTGAAGCCAACTTCCAACTACGACAGAAGTTTACCACTTTCTCAGAAGTGGCAAATTGGGAAAAACCTTTAACTGCGTGAGTTGCTGTATTCTGAGTCAGCTGCAGGATCTGTGTGATCTTCCAGGGTAAGCCCAAGAGACTGAGAGGTTACCAAGAAATGAACGTGAAGGAATGTATAATTGACCTTGGACCATTAAGGAGGAAGTAAGGAGGGAGCTGTTAAGAGAAAAAGCAGAACGATTACAGTTTTGAGATAGGGGTAAAAGTGAGAAAGAAGTTCAAAATAACTCTGCCTTGATTTTGTTTAGTAGTCGATGGGGTAGAGAGAAACTTGGACAAGCTTCCAAGATTGTTGTACACCTTACTATGAGAAAGACCATTCGTATAATTTCTGTTTCTTGTCCTGTCTCACCTCCAAGGAGTGATTGTAAGCAGGAACTCTTGATCCAAAAAAGTCATAAGTGTGCAGAAAGAGCTGTACAAAGGGCCTTGTAGCCTCAACAACCACCTACTCCTCAAGCAGGGTTGTTTGTCCTGGAGCACCCCATTACAAACCAACTCAGTCTGTGTCAGCATGACTCCATTCTGAACAAAAGATGGAACATCACTGGTCTCAGTTGATTTCTAATACCACATCTGCTTTGTTTGGTGGGGTTGAGTCTGTATCCTTTTCTCCATTTAGACTTTCATAGTCTCTAAGTGTTGGAATAATATTTACTGCTCATGCTTGAGATACACAGCAGAGTATCAACAGGCCAGAAAATAATACCTGATACCAGCAGATGACTGCCCCACACAGAAGGGCATTAAGGCTTGACTTACCTCCCCTTCCCATCACCAACTGAACCCAATCCCAAAAATAAGAGAATCACTTCATTCACACATCCAGAGGCAGTCCAGAAGAGCATCATGATTTTATGACATTGAAAGTAGTTGATAAATCAGCTAAGACTAGAAGAGATGTGGAAAGATCTCCATAGACATTTAGGAGAGATGTAGGTTCCCATCATAGGTTTTATTTTTATTTTATTTTATTTTATCTCGTCAAACATGTATTTTATGACAAATACAAGTGTAAACATAAACATAACATGAAAAGGTTATCTGTGAGAACAACCAACATGGTTTCCATGCTATAAGGTAAAGGCAAAGGTTCCCCTCGCACATATGTGCTAGTCATTCCCGACTCTAAGGGGCGGTGCTCATCTCCGTTTCAAAGCCAAAGAGCCAGCGCTGTCTGAAGATGCCTCCGTGGTCATGTGGCCAGCATGACTAAATGCCAAAGGCACACGGAACACTGTTACCTTCCCACCAAAGGTGGTCCCTATTTTTCTACTTGCATTTTTTACGCGCTTTCGAACAGCTAGGTTGACAGAAGCTAGGACAAGTAACGGGAGCTCACCCGGTTACGTGGCACTAGGGATTCGAACCACTGAACTGCCGACCTTTCAATCGACAAGTTCAGAGTCACTGAGCCACCGCGTCCCTTATATCCATGCTATATTACTAGCCTAAATTCAAACTGAAAAGGGTATAGATAATACATCTCCTGTGAAAGTCCTCCATAGATGCAGACCATCACCTATGCTGGACCTGCCCAAATGATATCTAAGACCAACCCACATCAAACTTTTTCTCAAGATATAGAAATTCTTCAAACTGTCAAATCAATGTCCATACATCTGTCTTGATTCCATATATCACCATTGGAATGTTCCTTTCAACCAAATTGTCTTTGAATCAAAGCTTCACGTAGCCTCTTAAATGGGTAGATTTGCAGCTATGGTACACGCTTGTGAATTTATCCTGGAATTTTCCAACAATTAAAGAATTACAGAGCAAGAAAGAACTCAGGAGATCAGCTGAAGATCTCCCTTCTTGCTAGAGTGCACATTCCTGAAACAGGCAATCAGTTTTTGGACGGGCCACGTGTGGCAAAGGGCCATAGGACGTGCAGCCCTGTCCCAACTTCATATGTTTCACCCACATAGGGTGAAAAGGCCTGAGTGAACAGAGAACAAAGGAGCATATTTATTCCTTGAATGTATACAAGGTATTTGTAGACGCACAATTTGTTCTGGATTAGGACTTTGACCTTTGTTTTAGATTTTTTTTTAAAAAAATCTTCAGGACAATAAATAAGATAAAAATAAAAATCTGTTTCATGCAAATGTTTTGCAGTGCTGAAAGCCATGTATATTCAATGTTGTCTGCAGCTGGTTCCACTTAGAAATGAGCAAAGTGGCTGAAGCTGAACCAAGAGCTCCTCTGTGAACTTCTGCCCACAAACATACATTTATACATACGCGCACACGCACAAAACACAATGTAACACAACACATCCAGGCAACCTTTAGGGAGGTCTTTTTTTTTTCCATTTCTTTCCATTATCTTCTTCCCACTTTACATATCAAAAGTTCTGGCAGAGACTAAAAGAAAACATGCCAAGAGAACAAAGTTTTCATGATATATTTTGCTGCTTAACTTTGCAGACTGGAGTCTGCAGACTAATGGGTGCCCAAGCTTGATTTGTGTTGCTTTTAAGATCATTTTAGTCTGGTCTGTCTCCATGGTTTTATGGAGGGTTGTTGGGGTTTTTTTTGGTTTTGGACTCCACTCAGAGTCCTTCAGAGTTGGGTGGCTATAACATATTTAAACAAATAAATAAATAAGTAAATAAAGGTTATACCAGTAATCATTTTTTTAAAAAAATAATCCAGCTATTCTAAGAAAAGTCTTGGAGATGTCCCTGCTCTGGGGAAGTACAGGTAGGTAGTCCTCGTCTTATGACCACAATGGAGCCCAAAATTTCTGATGTTAAGTGAGATTAAATGAATTTTGCCCCATTGTATGACCTTTCTTGCCACCAGTTGTTAAGCGAATCACTGCAGTTGATAAATTAAGTAAATCTGGCTTCCCCATTGACTTTGCTTGTAAAAAAGATCGCAAAAGGGGATCCCATGATCTTGGATGCAGGAATCTTTCCCTGCCACATTAGCTTCCCTTTTGACTTCTGCCCATTTTGCACCCAACAATTGCCTTTCAGAGAAAGATGCTGCTTTAAATATGAACATAATTTTCCATCGTCTATGGAGATTCTCAGGGATAACTTTCCATCCTATGAGTTTTAATTTATTTAGTGTGGAACATTTCTCACGCCATTTGAAAAAGCTTGTTTAGAGCTTGGAATAGCACGAGCAAATTCTTTTCTGTGGTAGGACTGGCCTTCTTGAATTGCCTTTCAAAAAAATCCATTTGTCTCTTTGCATTAGGTATTGCTGGCCGCTAGGTCTTATGAAATGGTGTTGAATGTTGACTACTCCTGTTTTTTAAGTAGAATGTTGCTATCCCTCTCCTTTTTTAAAAAAAATGAGTTTGTACCATCTGGGTTTTATCATTTTTATAGTCATTTTGTATGTCACATGAAGTACACTTACCAACTTAAGAATCTTGTTCCCAGCTTTGGTAAACAGAATAAAATGAATTCAATGCTATGTTTAAAGTGCTTTTAACTAGGCTGCCCTTGTGCTGAGGATTTTCAAAAATGACCACTCAGTTCCTTTTAACAAGACAGCCATTTCTCTACAAATGCAAAGGATGGCATGTTTTCCTTTTTACTAGAGGAGGTCTTCCATTTTCTGCTTAAGCCAATTTGTGGGAACTTCTTAAGAAAATTGTGTTGTGTCTCCACATCACTGGGTCATCTTAGGCTCCATATCGCAAATTCCATTCATGATCACCTTCAGTACAGAATTCTAAGTTTTTTCTAAAATCTCTTCCTGGCCTTCATGAATGATCATCTGCTGGCAGATGAAATACTATAAATTGAGGATAGACCTTTAGTTCTCAGTTAAATATTTATTCATTGGATTTAAATACCTTATTTTTTCCCCAAAAGGATAAAAGCAATGTACATAGCAGTTCTTTCTCCAACTCTTCCCATAGTGGGAGAAGAAGTTGGGTCAAGAGATTGTCTTCCAAAGCCATCCAATCAGTTTCTAAGGCTGGGAATGGATTCCCCAGTCCAACATCTTGAGTATTACTCCACTGTTAGATCTTCTCTGAACATCACAGAAAGAATGCAAGAGTCAGTAGTAGTTTTTTTCTAATGCTTGCTTTATTAACTACATTCCATCATATACAGCAGTGGTGAAATCCAAATTTTTTACTACCAGTTCTGTGGGCATGGCTTGGTGGGTGTGGCAGGGGAAGGATACTACAAAATCTCCATTCAAACCCCACTCCAGGGGAAGGATACTGCAAAATCCCCATTCCCTCCCCACCCTGGGGCCAGCCAGAGCTGTTCAAAATGTCTGCTACCAGTTCTCCAGAACCTGTCAGAACCCGCTGGATTTCACCCCTGATATACAGGCAACCTAAGGCATTATTGAACAATAATACATAATCACAAGCATGACCAACCAATCAATAGGAATAAGAACCCAGGGCACTATATATATAGTGGGGTTAATTTCTGGAATATGATGCATATATTGAATTGGGCTTTTTGTGACTTCCACAAAATATCTCCCACAGCCATTACATTTAAAAAAAAAATCTGTCATCTCATTAATGTCTGTAGGAAGTTAACACCCACCCCTCTCCTAGAAAAATGAAATATTCTAGGAAATCCTTCCTGGATGAGAAAAGGAGAAACATGCTCTTGCAAAGCAGCTCCCGCCTTTGTTAATAGCCCCAGAAAGACAAAAGACATCTTATCTACAACACAAAAGACCTTCAGCTCCAGGGTGATGGGATTAAGACACGGCCCTCAGGACATGATAGGATTAGCTCTCTACCCATCTCACCACATGGCACCTGGGAAGATTACATCACCCAGCAAGGCTCAACCAAGCTTGAGACTCAAAAACATAGCCTACAGAATTGCTCCTGCATGGCCCCATGGGAGCCTGACAAGCAATCAGAATACAAGCTCAAATTCAAAGCCCAACAGAGGACATAAAACCAAGGCACTCTCAGCATCTCAGCCCTTTTCTGCTCAGGAACTCAATCCATGTGATCCTGTCCAGGAACTCAATCCATGTGATCCTGTTCATCAATAAACCTTTTTTCCAAGCAACTTCCATGGATCCAGTGTCTTTTTCCCCCACTTGGAACTGAACCCAGAAAGATATTTCTTCCAACACTTCCTTCCTTATACATTATACTTCCCACTAGAACAACTGCACCCAATCTCTTGGGTACCAGGGACCGGTTCTGTGGAGAGAGGTTTTTCCACAGACCAGAGGGGGCATGGTTTCACATGCTGCCTGCATCCTGCAGATAGACCTTCGCTTGTTTGTGTGGACTGGTTTCTGGCATGCCCGATGCCAGTCCACGAACTGGAGGTTGGAGACCACTGCACTAAACTTCTGTTTTTGTTTGTTTTCCTGCTTGCTGCCTAGAATGCCCTCTACAGAACAAAGTAGACTATAAATCGAATACATAGCAGTAATGTAAATAATAAACTACGGAAAGATCGCAGGACTGGAGGCTCTGAAACTTTTTGAGAAGAAAAGATTCCAAGCCCCCCTTTTAAAAAAAAATCCTAAGAAGGATTGGAAACAGTTCATTGCAGAAAAGTGATCTTAAACTACAGGCAAGCAAATATAGATTCAATATTGGCAAAACTAAGCTTGCCCATGCAACCAATGATTACGGAAAGTTATAAGCTCCCCTTTGGTAAATATTTTCAAGGAGAGACTGAACGCCAATTATTAGGGGTGTTTTAATCTGGATTCTTGAACTGACCAAAGGTTAAATACAATAGCCTATAAAAGGATGGGCAACCATCAGTCTGTGGTCTTGGGAACCATGCAGCAACCTTAATACAGAGTATTATTGGAATAGATAGAGCTAACATTTTGACCTAGAGATTTTGTACTGGAATGATTTTCAAGGGCTTCTAAAAACCCACTGTACAAAATTGGGCTGATTTTTAATTCGAAAGGGTTAAGGGGTTGATGTCTTTGATTCTTGCAAAGTCTTTAAAGTACAAAAGTCACACAAAACATGAAAAGAAGTTACATTGTTACCACACCCAGTGATGCCACTGGCGCACATGGTTTGTGCCTCCGGAAGGCATAAAGTATTATAAATGGCCAAAAGAATATTGTTCATTTCTGCTTTCAGTGGTCCCTTCAAAGTATATTCTTTTATTACCTACAGAGCTGAAATACTCCGATTTCTTCTAAATCATAATAGCAATCTTAGACTAATTAAAAAAAATGACTTTCATATCACTCTTGGTCATCTGAATCTCCAGGGAAATTATATTCTAGAAAATCTACTTTTTTTTTCTTTAACAATATTTTAACAAAGAGGTCACAATAAGTGGCAGCACCCAGTCTACCTTGCTTGATCTTAGAAACTAAGCAAAGAAATCTGGTTAGTATTTGTATGGACAGCAGGCTAGTCTGGGAAGTCCAAAAAGCATATTGAAGAAGCTGGTGAGAAACTACTTACATATCATGTCTAGAAGCTGACATGAATACATTCAGTAGTCAAATTCAATGTGAAGAATACTTTTTATGTTAATGCTGAAGGAGAATTACTATTGACGTCACTATGTTCCTATTATTTTCCATGCTTACTTACATTGTCTCTCACATCCTTTGAAAAGAGCACTTTAGTTGTAGTGACCAGGGCAATGTAAAAAAGACACAATATTGTTCAGTTTGTTTTAATTGCCTTTTTGTTTGAAAGGAGCAGCATCCCCTCTACTCCAGAATGTTGTCTCCAACAGAGAACAAACATTTAAAAAGTTCAAAAGCGCATAATGATAAAGACAATCCTAGCTATTTGTCATTGCTAGAGCTTTGCTAGAGTCAGATGTTGATGCATTACTTCAGAGAGCCAATTTGGTGCAATGATTAAAGATACTGGCTAGAAACTGGGAGACTGGGAGTTCTAGCCCTGCCTTAAGCACAAAGCCAGCTGGGTGACTTTGGGACAGCCATTCATTCTTAGCCCCAAGACAAGCAAAATGAGGGGAAACCAATTTGGAAAATGTTGTCAGAAAAACTGCAGAGATTCATCCAGGTAATCACCAGGGATCAAAATTGACTCAAAGACATACAAACACAAAGGTTTACTGTACCTAATCTACATTTTCATAAATTACACATTTGGGACTGGCAACTCAGGTGCTAGGCCAGAGTTCCCCAGCGTTTCTGGCTTTGCGGACTGGGAAGAGGGGATAGTTCCACACGAATGGCCAGCCTTTTCCGTGGCCCTGTTGTGACCCAAATCGCTAGTGGGTCACAGCCCACAGGTTGGGGGCCCCTGCAGTGGTGGGTTTCACTTACTGTACCTTTGCTACCGGTTCGCTTGCACGGGCTTGCTTTGCTCATGCACACACCACTTCTGCACATGTGCAGAGAGTATTTCAGGATGTCCGGGTGGGTGGGCGGAGCCTCCCACCGCTGCTACTACCAGTTTGCCCGAACCAGGGCAAACTGGTAGCAACCCACCACTGGGCCCCTGTGCTAAGCCAAGCAGTTGGTAAATAAAACTGTGATTCTCATTTCAGCTTTCCTTTGCTTTATAGACCTGAGAAAGTCATACATGAGGCAGTTGTTAATCAAGGACTACCTGTAATGCTAGTTGATTGTAAATAATATCCAGAACTTTTTTAATTTGATTGATTGATAACCCACTTTTCCTCCGAGAGTTGGCTTACATGAGAATATCCCTCCATTTCCCCCCTACAACAGCCACCTTGTAAAATACTTTGGGCTACGATGGACAGATTGGCCCAAAGTCAACATGGAGCTTCTACAGCTTAGACTGAAGTTGAATATGAATTTCCTTACTCCTAAGCCAACATTTTAAGCACCAGCCCAGGCCGATACTAGTATATTCGCCCTCTGTTGTTTATTTGCTATATGTTTTATTTATATTTATTATTATATATATTTGCTAATATGTTGAAATCTAATTGATCAAGTTCATGAAACTCCCCATGGGCAGAAAGGTTGTTGGGGCAATTTAGATTCTAAAGATCAACTTTGAGCCAAGTCTTTGTGTGTTCATAACAGAGTAATTAATCTTGTTTTGTCTGCAGAAATAATTCCTTTCCCTTATTTTGGAAGCTTGTGTTAATCAATTCAATTGATATTCCAGGGCATGGGGAAAAAACCTAAAATTTTAGTAAGTCCCATTCATTTTAGTTGATCTTATTTCCCTGTGGCTGTGCTTATGATTACAATGTGTTGGTGGCTTTATTTAAGTGGAACATTTGATATTATTTTATTGATATATCTCCCTGGTCACTTACAAATCCCTCAGAAAACAGGATCCAAGAGAAGATAGGCACAACTACTGAATATCTGTGCATTTATATTTCCCCCAGCTTTCTCTATATATACACTTACAGACATCTGCAAACTTAGAAAAAAAAATATAATGAAAAAGTAATGTTGTAAAGCACAGTTGTCAAACTCGCGGTGTCACGTTGCCATTTCAAGATGGTTTTCTCCCTTCACAGAGCTGGGATGGGCGTGGCCTGCACGTGACGCATCCAGCCCACAGGCCACCAGTTTGACACCCCTGAAAGGAAATGAAATAACTATATCTTGTAGGGCAGTTGTGAGCAGATGACTCATATCTGTGCTGTATTACACTTCAGGCCAGGTGCAAACACTTTATCCCTTTTTCTCTTTCATTAAGCTTTAGGTTCCTTCAAAATAAAGCAAGGAGGTAAAAAAAGAAAAGGTGGCCTGTAAATTGGATGCAATCCACTATCACACCTGCTATAACCTCCCAAGGTTGATAAAGTTGAATTCTTTCAGAGCTCCTTTTCACATTTTTGAGATTGTACAAGCTAAAATTATAGGTAAATAGCATCAGTTGCACTGCGGTAACTTCACTGAAATTTCTTAATTTCTCTTTTGTGTGATGATGTCATGCCAAGCATGATGTCAACAAGGCTTATACTCAGTGGTGGGATTCAAGTAATTTAACAACCAGTTCTCTGCCCTAATTATTTCTTCCAATAACCAGTTTGCTAAACTGCTCAGAAAGTTAACAACCGGTTCTCCCGAAGTGGTGCGAACTGGCTGAATCCCATTACTGCTTATACTGGATGTTTATGATTAAAACAGGCCCTAGTGGTTAGAGCTAGAAACCAGGAAAGTGGGAATTATATTCCTTCCTAAAGCTAACTGGGTGACCTCAATCCCTCATTCTTTGTTAGTGTTGGAAGAAATATCCTCTGGGTTCTGCTCCAAGTGGGGAAACAGACAATGGAAACATGGAGACTGCTTGGAAAGA
>JANHZT010000626.1:157147-167773 GCA_032468215.1 Stegonotus admiraltiensis
AGAGAGAGAGAGAGAGAGAGAGAGAGAGAGAGAGAGAGAGAGAGAGAGAGAGAGAGATTGTTATAAAAGACAACATACATTTGATATTCTAAGTGTCATTTGTAAATTAATCAAATGAATTACAGCCATTTTCTGTAATCTGTTGGGTACTTTTAGTGTAAGTGTTACAAAATATGCAAGGTTTACAGGAACAAGACTTACCTTTGGTTTTTTGCTATTGTTTAAATTCTTATCAATTTTGTATAGTTATGCTTCAGTATGTGAGTGCAGTATAGCTTAATTTGATGGAAAAACAAGAACCTTTAACTTAGGAGAGGGTTACCATAAAAGTGATGGGATAAACATCCAGCAGGAGGAGTAAACACTCTGATTTTCTTGGTCAGGCCAAGAACTGTTAAAAATTATTGAACTTCCTACCCATGAGTTTTAATGATTCCTCACCTCAGCAAATCAGAAGTTACACTAACTACAGAGTATAGGTTATCCTGCTGAGTGACCTTTTTGCCTTAAGAACTTTTCTGTCCCATCTTCCCTGCCTTCAGACATTGTGGGTGCTTCAATACTGGAGGTTTTTAAGAAGAGATTGGACAACGATTTATCTGAAATGATGTAGTCTCCTGCTTGAGCAGGAGATTGGACTAGAAGAACGCCAAAGTCTTGTCCAACTCTGTTATTCTATTATTCTGTTATTCCTTCTTAAATATTCTTGCCTATTTGTACAAAAAGCTTTGACCTATGCATGGTTAAATATTACAATCTGGCAACTTCAAAACAAAGCTAACTAGCTTGCAATTTCTTGCTTGTTTGTTGTTGCTTCTCAATTGCCCCAATCTGGACGCCAGATTTTGCATACCTAGAAATGGAAGCCATACTGTGTCGTATTTAGAATAACTAAATAAGTATTGTTTGATCATAGTACTCAGAAATTTGTGCTGTATGAATACTGCTCTTTCTTGAAAGTTCAGTATCTTTTTCAGGGTCCGCTTCCAAATACTTGTGGTCACTTTTGGGAGATGATTTGGGAACAGAAAAGCAGCGGTGTTGTCATGCTTAACAGAGTGATGGAAAAGGGATCAGTAAGTATATATAATTTTTAACTCCTTTGGGATCATGGGTATGTAATTCATGTACATTTTAAAAAATCTAGTAAAAATAGTCTCATGTTTTTAATCTAGGAAAAATATATTTTAAAAATCACCCCACAAAGCATTTTTCTAAAGTAAAAGAAGTGTTCTTTAAGCAGAATGAAAATACAATGGTATCTTTCAAGTTCAGAACTTAAGTTTGCATGTCTAATAGCCTTGTTGTTTTTTAAGCAAAGCAGCCTGGAAATTCAGTGCAGCATTAAAAAAAAAGTTTCTTAATCACCAGCACCAAATTTTCAGCAAATACTATATTTTAAGCCCCATTCCCCAGAATCACTATTTGCATGTGTTCATTTTGGTTCATGTAAATGTACCTAAATATTGCTTTGTGCCAGCAAAGAAGTGTTTGATCTAATTGATTTTCATATTGAAGCATCGTTTCTGCTTTTTTAGTCACTTGAAATATAATTTGTATTGAGGCCCTACAGAAGTGACTAATGTAAATAGGATGCTACAAACTAAACTAGATCTTTTACAGTCTCCTTTCATTATGTAATGAAAATCAAGGTCCTAAAGACCTTACAAATAATTATTTGACATAGTTCATCCCCTTTCAGGAGCTTTATTTTAATGTTTATAGCAGTTGTGTGCACAACCTCTTGGGAAAGGAGATTTTAAGCCAAGAATGTTCACCTTCTACTTTTGAGTATGGAAGCCAATATCTGACATGCAGTTTGATGGTACTTGGCACTGGAAGTTCTCAGTAGCATGTGTTTTCGATAGACTCTTTTTAGGCCTGCATGAAAGCTTACTTCAAGTAGTAAGTACTATATGGAGCAATAGTTTTCGGTGTCATAAATCCAAGGAATGCTGGCATTTCTCAAAAGCTTATTCCAGAAATCGTTCAATAAGAACAGCAACGATGAAAGCAGCTATTCAATCCCTAACTGCCCTAAAGTAGACGAGCCATCTGAAATTACAGAAGAGCCACTACCAATTAATGTGCAATAGACGATATTGATGGAGGTAAAGTAAAAATTGACACCATATGGCAACTTTCTACGTTCTTTAAAAACAATTTATCTTCTGTTCTGAAATGCCTCTCTTCTCACTGCAAGACATACTAATTGAAAATGTTGACTATGTTGTAGGTTGCCTGGCCTGTGCCTCAAATGACCATGCAGCAAAAACGTGCCTAGAAAATATTTGCTATGTACAGGCATGCAAAGATTCCTTAAGATGATAAGGAAAATGCTCCCTTGGAAATAGATTATATTAGGAGGTGTATTGCATAGCTGATGATAACTTTCTTTGTATTCCTTTTCCTAAGGGTCATCATCTCCCCATATATTTTTATATTGAATGCCTGCCTATAGATAATCTTTCTAAAGAAAAAAAATAGTTCAAGATTAAATACATTTTATATGCTTATTGTTTATTGCAAATGGAGTTTTATATCTCGGGTATTAGTATCACAATGTAAATGGCTGATTAAATAATTTCTAAATAGTCTGAAAATTGTTCAAGACACTTGCAGAAAAGCCAGATAATGGTAGACCATGTCTGGTTAACTTCCTTGCACTCAGTCTAGCCCAGTGGTTCCCAACTCTTTTTTGGCCGTGCCCCACCTAAGCATCTCTAAAATCCTGATTGCCCCCCTCCCCCCCCGTGACATATAATTCTTACTATCAAAAAGTGACTCCTACTCACACAGAGGAAGCCTAAAAGGCCATTAACTTGGTTTAAACAAGGTTCCAATTGCCCCCATTAAAAATCAGATTGCCCCCCTGTGGGGCGTGGGCCCCACATTGGGAACCACTGGTCTAGCCCATACCTGTACATTTGCGGATAAAAAAATTGGCAGATACTTTTTTAGCAGAGATGATTCATGAAGCTGATTGGCTAGCATTGCACGAAGTCATACAAATCCCTTACCCAAACTTCAAAACAGTTCCACATTTTTTTAAAAAGTGGCAAAGAAATATTTTAAATGTGTTAAAAATGTGCAGGACATATCACCATTTATACTAAAAGCTTTGGGGACAAGATTAAACTCATGACTTAGCATTGACTTAGTTGTCATGCACGTCAATTAGTATAGATGTTCCTGAAATCATAATGTGTGGTGCTGGGCTTCATCCTGAAAACATCCAAGACTGCCAGTCTTTCTCTTTCAAACAATGGTTGTTTTCCCATTTCAAAGAAATGACTTCGGTGGTGTTCTTAGAATGTTGCATCTCTGGACCTCTTTAAAGTAGACCAGAGATCTTCAAACTTGGCAGCTTTAAGACTTGTGGACTTCAACTCCTAGAATTCTCCAGCCAGCTATGCCTATAGCTGCCAAGTCTGAAGACCTCTGAAATAGACGGTGAACCAGATTCTTTCTGTAGGAAAGAATTCCCTCAACCTAGATGACACTTTAGAGAGCCAGGTTGATGAAGTGGTTAAGGTATAGGGCTAGACGTGGGAGATGTCTTTCGAAAGGAAGCCAGCTGGGTGACCTTGGACAAGGTCTCTCTCAGCCCTAGGAAGAAGGTAATGGTAAACCACTTCTGAAATCTTGCCAAGAAAATTGCAGGAACTTGTCCATTTACAAACAATAAAAACACAGTATATATATAAAAAAATAACCACCCACCCACCCCCAGCGACAACACACAATTAAATAAGCCATTTCATGGGCAAAACTTCAGGGCCTTATGAAAGACTGTCAAAGTGGGGGTCAGTCTAATTTCTGCAGGTATAGCAATAGCACTTAGACTTATATTTAATTTAATTAATTTAATTTAATTTAATTTCTATACCGCCCTTCTCCCAAACGGGACTCAGGGCGGTGAACAGCCAAAAGTAAAACATAGACTACAAAAGTTAAGTTAAGAACCAATTAAAACTAATTAAATAGCTTTGGGCCCACAATTTAAAATGCCCAAATAAAATTCCCAATTAAAACAGCAAAAGAGAATTAGATGAATATACCACTTTACATTGCTTTACAGCCAATGGTAGGATTCAGCCAGTTTGCACCACTTCGGGAGAACCAGTTAACTTTCTGAACAGTTTGGTGAACTGGTTGTTGGAAGAAACCGTTAGGGCAGAGAACCGGTTGTTAAATTGTTTAAATCCCACCACTGTTTACAGCCCTCTCTAAGTGGTTTACGAAGTCAGCATATTGCCCCCAACAATTTGGGTCCTCATTTTACCCACCTCTGAAGGATGGAAGGCTGAGTCAACCTTGAGCCTGGTGAGATTTAAACTGCCAAATTGCAGGGAGCCGGCAGGCAGCAGAAGTAGCTCTAACCGCTGTGCCACCACAGCTCGTATGTTGTTCCAAAAGAAGGGAGCTACCATGGAGAAGGCCTTTCTTCTGGGTGCTGACAGATGTATTTCCTTTAGGGGACAGAACTTGCAGCATTCCTTGCCTCCCTGCTTTAGTGGGTCGGGTGGATGTGACCAGGAAGAGATGGTCCCTCAGATAAACTGGTCCTTTCTATAGTAATACAAGTAGTGAAACAGATCTGAAAGAAAAGTGCTCTGACTTCAGCATTACCCCAACTATCTTTATGTACTTTTCACCATTACCGGTAACTTGGAACAAAGTATGAAATTATAGAGAACTCTTTGGAGCAGGCTGCCAACACCACTAAACAAATGGTTGTGTGGGACACTCAATGGATAGGAATCATTATTTGTCACCATGAGGTACAAAAATCATACATGCAGCGAATTCTCTTACATGTTGTAAGAAAAAATAAGTTCACAGGCGGTTATAATTTCCTACTGTATCCAGCTGAATCGTGCTGTTCAGGTTGAAAGGGAGAAAAATGTTGTTCCCTCTAATAATGAATCAACTTCTTGAAAGCATTTCTTTTGTGAATCCCATTTGATTCTGTTCCATAAAAGACCTTCCATATAATCATCCCACGCTTAATTATTTTTCATTGGTATTTAATGAGTATAATAATTAATGTCTTTGTTAGATGGTAGAAACAAAGGAGGAAAGAATAAGATTCTTACTCTGAAAATAGAACGCTAAAAACCCATGAGCAGTGAACATTTCCTTCTTAACTCCTGCTGAGTTATAATCGTAGCCAGAGAAATTATTTTGTCTTCTGCAGAATAACATTTAGCAAGGGCGTATTTTTTGTGAACAAAATGTATGTTACTTAGTGCAACCTAATTCCAGAATTTTCTAATAAGACTCCCCATTTTCCAGGATTAGATAGATATTTCTAGCATGTACATATCCTAATGATGCATTTCTTAGATTTCCTGGAAGATAATTTCTTTGAAAATTAGTATGTATTAGTCAAAAGCTTAGGTAATGAGCAGCTCAGACTTCATTTACAATAAACTATTGTAGTCTTTAAACTATCCCATATGCCATCAAAATGACTTCATAAGAGGGGGATTTTTGAAACCAGGTATGAGGTATCCTGGCTGTCTTTATCGCAGCTTTTTCATTTGAATTGCAATTAAAACCTTGTGCCTGGGGTTATCCAGCTGAACATCAAACTATTCTCCTTAAATCACTTGGATAATTTTGTTGCCTTGTCATGTTTCTTAGTGACATATTCTGTAATCCCAAAGTAGATCCAGAAATTCAGAATCTATTGTCAAGCCAAATTATTGAGATAGCAATGGTACGCTAAGTAGTTGCAGTGGAATTTTTCTTGAGTTTAAGCAGCTACATCTCGGTTTGTATCTATGTATGTCTAAATGAACATGCATATAAATGTGCCCATCTGTGCAGAGCTATACAGATTGAAAGTATAATCTTACAATGGTGTTCTCTGACTGTCATATATATCGATGATTTGGTGAGTGTATTTATGTTTAGCTGTATTCATTCTATATTTCTCTTTGTTAAATAATTTGCATGTAAGTCTTGTTCTGCTTTCTATCCTCCAGATAAAATGTGCACAGTATTGGCCACAAAAAGAGGAGAAAGAAATGTTCTTTGAAGATACAAACTTCACATTGACCTTAATATCAGAAGACGTAAAATCCTATTATACAGTCCGACTATTAGAACTGAAGAACCTCATAGTGAGTATGATAAAAATTAATCAGTGTGCTGTATTTTGCAGCATTGATTCTCTTTATTAAAATGGGTGGTGTTTAGCATCAATGCTTCAAGAATTTCCATAGTTGATATTAAAAGTCTTAATTTTTGATTTCGGATAGCATTTCATTCTAGTTTTGAATATTGCTCATTTCCAGGATTATTCTTCTGTGATGTCTGTTGGGAATGGCATTATCACCATCCCTGCTGTTCCTTCCTACAACTTTGCATTTGTTAGGCATTGTCCAAAACTTAACAAGATGCTTCCCACTTTCAATTTGCAAGAGAAGCCCATTTTTCATCTTTAACTTATTAATTTACTTCATGCTTTACAGACCAACGAAACACGAGAAATTCTGCATTTTCATTACACGACGTGGCCTGACTTTGGAGTCCCGGAATCTCCAGCTTCATTCCTCAACTTCCTGTTCAAAGTGAGAGAATCGGGGTCCCTGAATCCTCAGCATGGTCCCATTGTGGTGCATTGCAGTGCTGGAATCGGAAGATCAGGAACTTTTTGTCTGGTTGATACTTGTCTTCTCTTGGTAAGAATGGCTGATAGGCACAGCAGGAATTTGGGTTGGTTATATGGTTGGTTCAACTGGGCTCAGGGCAAAATACCTTTCGGGGACTTTTGCGACGTGCTTTTGTTTTGATCACCATTATGCTTCTGCAGTAAAGGCTGCTGAATGGAGTAGGAACTGATATGGAGGCCCATAAGTGAGACAATATCCCAGTTTCTTTTCAGTTTTGACCTTGAAGAAGAAAAAGGCTGGAAGGGGAAAGAAGAGGCCACAGCAGGAGGGAGGGACACAAAAAACACTGCTGTTGAAGTTTTCCCATAAATCTTTTGAGATGTACAGCAAATCCTATCCTTCAATGCTGTGTATTGACATCAAAGCTGAGCACTAGCAGAATATTAAATAAACTACTGTTAGTCAATACTTACCACCCATTCTTTCCCAACCCTGCTCCTTTCTTGTTCCAATAAAAGTGTTTCTCTTGATTCAGGCAACGCTTGACATTATCTTTTTTATTTTTGTGGCCTTAAATATTAAGTTGCTTTCAAATAATTCGTGAACAGCTCTCCAGGACTCTTCAGTGCCTTCCTACATTTCAGTACCAGCCTATTTAAAAGCCTGGTGGGAAATCCATGCTGTCCTAAGCCTATAGGACATATTTGGAAGTACATCCTGCAACTTTTGAAGAAAAAAAAGAAACATCTCAGCAACAGCCCTTGCAAAGAATTACAATGCTAAGCATGCTTACTTTAATGTAAGATCCATTGTGTTCAGTGGCGTTTACTCAATAGCATTTAGGATAATTAGGACAATTCGGATTGCAGCAATTGCATGTTGCCCAATACATTCCTTGGATGCATTTCTGATCACAATGTACTCCATGCTGATATGATTACGTGTCTAAAAGCAGGGACTTTGGATCTTTGTATCCTTGAAAGTTTAGTATTATTTTCTTTTTGCCATTCTCCTTAGTAAATTTCTAATTTCTAATCCTTGTGGCTGTAGGGATACACTTGGCTAGGTTCACAGGTTGCATGAAGCCATTATTTGCTTAAGTATGACTTACTTAATACATTTTGGTTGGCTGGGTTTACAAATAACCATTTAGTGGTTTATTGTTGGATGTGACTAAACGGCACGGTTGAAACAGTATTAGCAGAAGTAATAAGGATTATGCTTTCAGTGCTGTGGGGAAGGGCAGAGGTGGTGTATTAAGTAGTAAATTCCTCCACCTTGATGTTTTTCCCCCCTATGTCTGGTTACTAATTTTACTTTTTTATATATATTATCAAGTATCTAAATAACAAATTCAAGATATCTATAAAAAAGATAATGTAAAATATTTTTTTAAAATAGACTAAAAAGTCAGACTGATGAACCTGAAAGGATACCAGAGGGAACTTGGGGATATCCGGGGGATTTACTGCACGTCCTGCTGGGGCTCTGGTTACCGTATTTTTCAGAGTATAAGATGCACCTTTTTACCCCCCAAAAGAAGGTGAAAATCTGGGTGCATCTTATAGTCCGAATGTAGTCCCGCCCACCCGCCGGCCCTCACCCTTCGGACATTTTCGGGCAGTTCCAGTTGGGGGGGATCTGCGTCAGGGCACAGCCTGAGTAACAAACCTCTTCGGAACGGTCTGGGGGGGAATCTGCCCGGTGGCTTCAGCGAACAAGGTGGGCCCCACAGTTTGCGGCTGGTTCCCCCTCTGGCCGCCCAGGAGGCAGCTCAGGGCAGAAAATGGCCGTGATTACTTCACTCCTCAGCAGTGTGAAGAGCCACCGCTGCTGCCTAAGCCCTCTCCGCACCCAGGAGCCGAGCTGAGCAGGAGCCCCTAAAGCAAAATGTCCCTCCTTTCCAGCCACCGCTGCTCGTTGACCCTATTCCGCAATGCAATTCGCAGAACTGTGTTTCAGGCGGCAGGCGGTTCCTCTACAATGTGCAGCAGGGAACCGGGAACCATTTTGGATTCGGGGAAGGGATCACAGTGCCGCCTGAAAATGCTTTCCTCCCTGTTGCACATTGCAGAGCCGCACACCCTCCTCCTTCTTCTCAACAGACTCACCTTCTCTTTCCTCCTGGCCAGATCCACCACCTGAAATGCGATGCACTTTTTTTGTCTCCACACGCCCCAGTTTTGGAATCAGGAAGGGGATCGCAGGTCTGCCGCCCGAAAACGCTTTCCTTTGAAATCGGGTAAAGCAGTGCCACCTTAAACTAAAACCTCTGAGTAACTGGGAAAGAAAGCCGTGGTTCCTAAAAAATAGAAAGGTACCGTAATGCAGGCCAAAGAAGGAAGAAAGCCAGGCTTTCAACGCTTACGGCTATAGGTAGGAAGACAGGGGCATCTTGGGAGCAGAGCCTTTGGTGCCAAGTCCCTCTTCTGCCCCCATGAAAATCATTCCCCACCCCACTCACTCCAGTTAAATGCGTGTAGAGTGATATGGTTTGTTTTAAATGGATAAAAAGATCTGTGCTGCTCGTTATCAAAATCGAGTGGAAGTGAGGACGCGGCTGATCCTGATGCTGGTAGGCAGAGGCAGAATTCTTTTTTTCTTGTTTTTCTCCCCAAAAATTAAGGTGCGTCTTATACTCTGATGCATCTTATACTCCGAAAAATACGGTACGTCCTGGAACCAAAGGGCAGCCAAGGCTTTGGATAGGATTGCGCCTTTTTTGACCCATAGCTCCAAATACTCCCCATGGTTCACAGAGGAGCTGTGGGTTCTGAAAAGGGCTAAGAGATGCCTAGAGTGCCCCCTGGAGGGAAATGAGGGATGAATCCAACCGGACCTGACTTAGAGCTGCTATTAAAGACTATCTCATGGGGGTAAAAGTGGTGAAACCACATTATTTCTCTGCTCTAATCGTATCTGCAGTGTCGCTAATGTTATTATTTGATGTTTTATTCTTTTTTTTAATTGGTTTTAATTATTGTAAGATGTCTAGCATCACCCCCTAGCCAGATGGGCGACATACAAGTTGAATAAGTAAATAAATAAATAATGAACATCCATGACATCCATGTGATTTTCTTGGTAAAAATACAGGAGTGGTTTACCATTGCCTTCTCCCACGCAGTACGAATTGATGCTTTTGGCATTGTTGCGAAAATGTTGATCTGCCTCCAGTATCTTCCTTAATCGCTGTCTGCTTGCTTTTGCTGGGTGACCCTGCTGGGAATATGTATTCTTGGCAAACACTTTCAGTGTTCTTCACTCATCTCTTCCTGGAACATTCCCCTACATACACACACACACACACACCCCACAAGGAGGCAGCGTAGGAGGACTTGGGAGAGGGCTAACACTGGGGAGTTTTCCATTCTTTATTTAGCGGTGATACTTATCTGCCAGAAATTTTATCTCAAACATGATCTCCACAGCGATAGGAAAGGCTATCTTTTTTGACAATCTCTCCAACATTGGCAAACATAATTCTGATAGATGAATGCCAATCTAACTGGGATCAAGTGCCATCGGTGTATAATGTGTCACTGCAGTTCTTGGATTGAAGCTGAGGTGAATTTCTATAATTCTGCAAATTTGTCTCTTGTGTGGATTTACCAAGATTGGTATTCTCAAGCTTCCTTTAAATCTTGGGGTGGATCTCCTATTGCTAATTGTGGTAACAACCTATTTAATTTTTGTAGATTGTTTCCTTGGGTTCTTCTAAGTAATTAAGTATTAGATTCTCAAAATTGGTATAAGGCTCAGTTGCTAAATCTCTAACATTCATGTTGCCTAAAAGAGATTTGAGTTGATGCCAGAAAAACCATGATAACCTATCACCTTTTCGTTGCTGTACCTCATTCTATCTATCTGTTTCCTATCATAAAGTTAATATTGAGGCTCCTTTCCCCGGATGGGCCGCATACACATTTGATAAATTTAAAAAATCTTCTATCTCTCTATCTCTCTATCTCTCTATCTCTCTCTCTCTCTCTCTCTCTCTCCC
>JANHZT010000632.1:0-12469 GCA_032468215.1 Stegonotus admiraltiensis
TAAATAGGTTTGGCCGAATTTAAAATCCCACAAAACAAATTTAAAAACCCCAATTAAAATTAACGAAAATCATGCCATTTACTGAATACACTAAACGTATTTTTGGGAAAATATATTTTAGTTATAATTATCAGTTTTAAAAGTGCTCACAGAACCTTAAGAGCAGCCTACTAACTTGCCATAAAGGTAAGTATGCTTAGCAATTTTGAATTAAAATAGAAAGACTATCCCATTCTTACCTTTTGTTGTGGCCTATTTTAATATTTCAAATGTACCCTGCCTAAATTTGTATACTCTTTAACAGTAGTTAATCTTCAATTAAAATACTTAGAGCAGAAACTAAGATAACTGGTTTAAAGGGTAAAGGCTTATTGACAAGGAAAAAAGTATTTTTCATATTGCCTTTTTTTAATTCTACATATTAAGAATGTCATTTTTGTGACTTAAAAATCTTCAGGAATAATGAAGGTTAACAAAGAAGTGAGGAGCAGTAATTTAAAAAGCTCCATATGTAGCATCCTGATTACTCTATCAGTCTTATTTCCATAACGAAGGGAGAAGTCACTGAACTGCCACTCGTCCTTTCTAGTGGCAAGAAAAGAGCAAAAAGGACAGTGTGTTCCTCAAAAATCATTCTTTATTTTAGAAGTAGTAGTTGCCTGCCTCTACACGACTATAGTATATGAGGCTTGGTATCTAAGACTTCTAAACTATACAGAAAGTTCCAGCTCTGATAGTCCTCACACATGCACTTACTGTAGTTCAAAAATGACCAAGTTCAAAAGTTTATCCTCCCTTTTTGCTGAAAGGGTTTAGGATGTGGTTAGGCATACCACACACAACCTTTTGGATTATGGAACCTCAGATCTATATCTGGAGATCCAGCATTTAATACTTCTCACCTGTGGCACCCATTCCAATTTTGTGAAAGATTCCATTATCTATTTGACTACTTCCGTTAATGACACATAGAACTTCTGGAAGAAATAGTAAAACAGACATGGGAAAAATTCCACATGGATACATCCTTAATTTACCAGCATTGATAATTTAAGTATCATTGGACATTAGATAAATTGGACATATAAGCTATATACCTATAGTGAAAGAAAGCATACCACAAAAGACAATTACAATGAAGCTCAAATAACTAAGGAACTTCCACTAGACTAGCAAATAGAGAGAGAACATCCTCAGATACACTGAACTGAATCTCAAGATTTTTTTACATAAATACTTCTCCAGTACGATGAAAGTTTAACAATGAAATGATGGCCTCTGAACTGTGGAATATCCATCCTAAAGAGTTACTTGCCCCTATGAATTACTTCAGCAGCATGCGGACTTATCCCTTAATTCATTTTCAGTGTTTATGTAATGCTACCATTATGTATCTGTAGTGAGTTTACAAATGAGAATATAAAAATATGAAATTATAGCAAATCTCAAGAACAATAAATTTAAATAGCATTATACTAGTATTAGAATAGTGTTTTTATTATTACAGATATTATAGAACCAGCCAGAGATCGGTTCCTTTAATGCTCCTGCAAGAGCCTCAAAATATCATTTTATTTCTGAAAATATTTAGTGTTTAATTCATTTTAGTTTCATACTTCTATTTTTGAGTTTTAGGCTATCTTATAATTCACTGCAAATTTTAAGCTATTTTGATAATTTCCTGTTAAGAACCGCCTCTAAGTGTGCTGTATGAAATGAACAAAAACTTTACCATTGTTCATAATACAGCATAAACTCAGTAAAAACAGTAATTATTAGGTTTCAAATCTTTTAGTCTATTATATAGCAAAGTGATATTTTACTACCTCAAACATAAAATTAAACAGATAATACAATTAGTTATAGTGCGAAGTATAATAAATTACCCTCAAACCAACAAAATGGTACAGGAAGGAAAGTTGTTTAATAAAATAGCCCATACATTAGCAACTAAACAAATAGCAATTAAGACACTAGCTGGTATCCTGGGAAAAAGCAATCTGCACAAAGACACTACAGAAGACAAATATATGAAGACCAGACTATTTGATTGATGTAAAAAAAAAAGGCAAGAAAAAAAATGCAAGCCTTGACCTTCATAAGTCTGGGCCATACAGAATAATGTTATTGATCATTAATGTCTATGAACATCTTAGCTCTGTGAAAGAAGTTTCAAAGGGAAACGTTTTACTTCTGTCAATACTACAAATAAATTATTATTTGCTTTTAAGCAACAGGATGATTTTATGTACTTGCAAACAGGGGGAAAAAGAATTTTAAAAAATAATTAAGTGTAGTTCTATCTATGATAATGACCAACATGAACAACTGTATTCATGGAAATTCTTTTGGGCACCAAGACTTCAGAATAACTATGGGCTGGAAATATCCAGGTAACTACTATCTGCTCAGGTTGGGGTGTGTGTGTGTGTGTGTGTGTGTGTGTGTACACACAATGAATTCATCAAGTGCTTATGGACAAGTTCCTGTTTACCATCATTAGTTATCCATCAGTAAAGTAGGCAGTAGTAATATCTTACTAAGTGGAATAAATTGATTATTATAAATAAAGCAGTCTCTCATCTTGATATGAGGACAAATTTGTTCTTCTATGGTTACTACCTCAGATTGTGTGACTATAGTAGCTCTATTATGACAGAAATTGTTTTTGCATGTGATATAGTAGGATATACAGTGCATTGATTCTGCCTTTGCACTAATTTAACACTAACAGCACACTAGCAAAAATATTATTTTCTACCGAATCAGCACAAATATATGCTGCAGAAAAGTTATAGGATTATAGGGGGCAAAACAGCATTAGTTTGTACATTTACATCATTCTTTTGGTACATTAAGAGATTTATTGTTCATCCCTACCTGTTTTTTCAAGAACATAAAAGTTTCCTTTCCAGCATAAGAAAAATAATTTAGGGACCACACTCCAGAGAACTCTTCATTCTGACAGGGTATTTTATTTTCATTGCAAGGAGAAAAGAATAATAGTGAAATCTTTCTGTGTGATGCTTTTTTGTCATGCTACTTTTAAAGTTAAGACCGTCATGTCTCCATTGATGTCGTTTAATTTCTAGATTTAACAATATATTAAAGGAACATTTTGTTCTTGGAGGGGGATTTGAAAGTCTAATGTTACATCAAATGTGCTTTTGTTAAGTGCTGTCAAACAAGAACATAGCTCAAGGTCATAACAAACTTTAAAGTCAAATCATAGGCAGCCTGTGCAGCTCATGCCCTCTTTCTGAGGCCTCCATGCATGCTACAGAAGGTCAATTATGCTAGAACAAGATGTAAAGAACATTCTCTTCCCTGAAGCCATATTTGCATTCATTAATTTGCTTCTGTTTGTGCTTCCTGAGTCTCAATTATTTTCAACAGTTTTTATATTCCCACCACAAACTGGAACTTGTATAGTGACATCCCACCCCATATTAATATAGCACCAAATAGATGTATGGGTAGTTCCTGCTTAATTATGGTAATTGAGACCAGAATACAAGCTATGCGATCGTAAAGTTCAATGTCACATGACCATACTACTTAACAATGCCCTCCTAGCAATCCTTGTTCCTATCATTAAGTGAGGATTATAGGTCATTAAACAAGGACCTCACGTGACTGCAACTTGCAAATTCCTGCGGACTTCCCACAAATCAAGTCAATGTTTTCTGGAAGATGCAAGCATGTGCGCTGGGGAGAGGTGCTGCTGCAAGATGCAAGCATGGCTGCACAGCGCTGTGCTCCAGACTACAAGATCCCTGGGATCTCATACAACATAATTGAGCTCTTTAAGAGAAAAACTGGCAGGAGAGACTTGCAAACCTTCCCTGCTGGCTTCCCCACTCATTTTGCTTGTGGGACCGGTTGTAAGCACCATTCATTCAGCATCATTGTAACTTCAAATGATTTCTGAATGAGTGGTCACTACCCAAGGACTCCCTGCACTTAGATAGGCCCTCAAGGCCATTATTTTTGGGGGCAAGTAACATTATGGAGTCTTCAGCAAAGAGTAAAAAATACTAAAACAAAGAAATGAAACACATGAAATAGGAAAAGAAAACATAGCTAAAACTAATTTACATTAGTATCATTTATTATGCCTTTCCATAATTATCTTTTCACAAACCATCCTTTGGGTTGTTCATGAATACCAGAATGGGGTTCTGTTACAAACCCTGTGACCTATGGAAGAACAATATATTTACACATATCTGAACCTATTATGCAGTTTCTGTTATATATACATACATATCAGTGGTGGGTTGCCTCCCGTTCACACAGGTTCTATAGAACCGGTAGTAAAACCGGTGTGAGGCTCCGCCCACCGACCCTGACATCATCAAAATGCTTTTGCGCATGCGCAGAAGAGCGTGCACACAAGCGAGCAAAGCGCGCACGCGCGTGCGGCCCCATTGCAAACCAGTAGTAAAGGTAAGTAGAACCCACCCCTGATACATATGTACATTCCAATCACGCTATTCTCCTTTGGGGTGAGCAATCTTGTGCAGAGAGCTGAACATGAGTAAGAAATAATCATAATAATGTATCAAAGAAATTAAAGGTGTGCAATAGGAAAGGAAATGCAGTTTAACTTAGTTTACACAACAGCACTCACTGTATGTCTTTGTGGATTTCAATCATAGTAAATCATCTTTGCTTCCATATTTACACATCATTGTATTCACTGCATTTCATTCCTGAGAATTCTCACTTCTCTCTTTTTCAGGATGTCATCAATTTCACCCAAACATAACTTTATTTCCCTCCATTTCAACCCTTCACTTTTTCTTCATATATTTGTTTTGCAATATGACCCTCATTCATTCTCTCTATATGACAAACTATCTTAATATATTTCTTTCATATGTTATTCACTTGTGTATTCAATTCAATCATTCATCACTCACTCATTCTTGTTCCTATTTTTTCTTGTTTTATGACACATACTTACGTATCTGATTTCAATTACATGCTTCTTGTTTTTATGTTTCTTTTGACCTGCACTAAACTTCTTCCATATAAAAATGTGTGCAGAAGCACACTGTTATACGCACCATTTTTTTTAAATCAAAAACAAAACTCATTCCTTGCAACCACATACATACAACCTTCTAGCTTTTTGCTAGCATGTACAAGTTTTAAAATTTCTCCATGTATTTTCAGATCTTTACTAAGCATTCTACCAAAGTATACAAATTTACCTACTTGGTCTAGGTTTTCTCTATTTATTATAACTTGTTATTTTTTATGCAATTTCCCTGCCAAATACAAGAACCTTGGTCTTTGATATATTAATGCAAATATTCAGAGCCATACTCTTTGTTGCATACAGTCTATCTCTGCAAATCATTTGGGTTCTCAGCCGAAAACCGGCATCATTTACCTACAAAAGTACACATTCATTCATTCATTCATTCATTCATTCATTCATTCATTTTATTTATTTTTTTTCTGCCTTTATGTTCCTAGTCAAATCACCTCAAACGTCACCAGAGGAATTCTTAAACATTTATCCATAAATACATTAACCACCCAACAGAACATCACACTTCTTACTCCCTGCTCAATACTGAACCATTCATTAAGCATTCTACTCTAATGCTTGCCTACCATTCTTATTGTTATTCTGGAATCAATCCTCAATGTTATATTCATGCAAACTGTTTCAAAATTCAACCCTACTCACTTTACTTTATTCTTTCTCTAAAAGGAACAAGCATGCAATAAATGTTCTCATATTTATACATTTCTCAATGAACCACACTGAAATATTTTAATTACATTGTAAAGTATTAAGCTTTTAGTCAAGGCCCAAACATGAGGTATCAGTCAAAACAAACTTATGTTCAATTATTTATGCATATCTAAAATGTGAATATATTTTTCTGTTTTGAAAAGATAATGATCTGTCTACATAAGTTAAAAACATATACAACGATAGTTAACAATTCTAATTCATTTTGTATCATCTTCAATATTAATATCAATACATTGATCATGGGTAGGTGGTAAATTATCTCACATGCCTCCTTTTACTAACTAACAAATTAAATTCACCTCTGTGTCCCAATTATATAATTTCTGGAATGAAGCCGTGACTACATTAATTAAGTAAAGTACTATTTTGTAATTTCATATACATAAAATTGGACACTTGATCCTGGATCCAGAGTGATTACAACTTAATGGGGTAAATTTCATATCAAGAATTTAAAATGGTAAACTTGCAATATGAAACCTACAATTGAAAACACTGTATCAAATGGATAAGAAAAAAATATATTACATTATCCAAAAATAAGCGAATGTAATGTAAATCACTAAAGTATGAATATCTTGGATGATATAATGAAGATCTGCCCTGTATTTTACCACAAGCATAAAACATAATGCCCACATATTTAAAGATTTTAACATACTCTTGGATGTCCATTCAGCTGCTAAGAACTCTAGGATGCTTAGCAAAAAAACAAGCTTTTAGTTTTACTGTGGTTGATTTTCAGGACTTCCTCATTACAATATGCAGCTGAGGCATACAAGACTCACTTTAAATTTATTGATGTCCAAGACATCAAATCGCGCGGAACGGCGATCATGCGCGAAGTGCGTGCACAAAGAGAACCGGTAGTAAAGCCGGTTAGAACCCACCCCTGATCTGTTCATTAGGGTAAGGTGGCTAACAGAAGTTTACACAGATCCTGGCATGAAATTCACATCAGGTGTTGAGAAAAACTATGGGCTGTTTAAGGGGTTAAGTATTTGATATCTGTCCATCTTCAACAACACATGGACTACTGAAAAGTCTGAACTTAAAGAACTTTAATTAAGAAATGTGTTAATGAAGAATCTAACAACTGGGACTTGGTATTGCTTCAGTTCCTGTTGTCTATCAGGTAGTATCACCCCCAAGTCTCTGAGATGCAATCATAGCAACCGTATCGGTCGAAAAGAAAAGGGCTTCTTGGCAAAATGAATATCAACTACTTTGCAGATCAAGTTCATGTGCAGCTCGCCTATGAAATTGTATGTAGGGCACAAAGCAAACAGAAGGTATTGTTCAATGATCACACTAGGGATTAGGGTGGTATAGTCAGGGAGTCCATTTTCAGCCTTCCAGCCTTGTCTTTAAGATCAAGCAGAATGACAATTACCAACCTACCACAATGAGAAACTGGGGCATGTAAATTATGTAGTGAAACTTCCAGGAAAAAACCTCTACCCTAGCTTCTCTGAAACCTTATTATATCCATGAAAAGGTGGCTCATCCAGAGTCCATTATATTTATCTATTTGATTCCATGCAGACTATTTTATTTTACGATGTCTTTTAAAACAGTAATTAAGATAATTTTATTTTGCCTCTTTGAATTTTATCTTGTTACTATTCTGTTTTATTGTAATGCTTCATTATATCTCTTAAGTAATTTGCTGTTAATTAAGCATTACTAAATAGCAGCTACATGCATGCATGCATGCATGCATACATACATATATACATATATACACACACACACACATACACACATATAGACACACACACAGAGTACATGCATATAATTTATAATAAACATATATAAAAAGGAAGTTTGTACTCAAACTCAAACTGACTTTATTATCAAAGCACAATAATTTACAGCCTGCATATGCTGCTTCTTCATACTTTACACCTTATATTTATCACTCCAGAGCTTCTTATTAAAGGAGGTATGAACTGGGTATGTTTTAAACAAGATTTCCATTCTATTGCAACTTAATTAACATATTCTGTATTCTCTTTTCAGTAAGTTCACAATTCTATGAAAAAGCTTCAATGCTTTTAAATCCATTTTATCATAAAAATATTTCACAGAATATCTGCAATTGGTGTACATTTCCACCTATCATGTAATACTTCATTTCAATCACTGCTCTCAACACTTGGCTGCATATGAATAGCGCAAGCTGCTATAAGGCTGTAGATGATATGTGTATCACTATATTAGGTATTGTCAATATACAACATCAATGGAACAGTTCTGATAATACTTCTAAAACACTATTCAATTCATTGACAACTAAAATGAAGCAAATAGGAAGTCTGAGACATCTTACCTGTCATAGCCAGCATTCTACATTGTTATAGAATCATAGATTTGGAAGCAACCACAGTCAAACTCTCCGCACAGAATTTAAGATCCACTTTACTGAACACCTAATTGTCACAGTGCTGTCTAATATCTATGTATATTTACCCATGTAGTATGGCTGTATTACTTATCCTTATTATCTTCTTTACTCTTATTGGTATGATTATGATTATGATTACACTGAGAGCTTCTGCACCGGAGATAAATTCCTTGTGTGTCTAATCACACTTGGCCAAAGAAAGTATTCAATTTTAGAACGTCACAGACAGATTATCATCCAGCCTCTATTACAACAAAGAAGAATTTACTACTGCACGTAGCAGTCTGTTCTATTAACTGACAGCTCATACAGTCAGGAAATTCCTCCTGAAGTCTAGCCGGAAACTACTTGCATGTAGCTTTAACTAAATGGTTTTGGTCCTGGCCTTAGGGGCAATAGAGAATAAGTCCTCTTCTTCTTCTGTATGAAACCTCTTCAGATATTTGAAAATGAGATCATTCATCTAGTCTCTACACTAAATATATCCAGGAAATTTAATAATCCTTGTAGAGCTTGGTTTCTAGATACCTGACTAAATTTGGTAGCCCTCCTCTGAACTTATTCTAGTCTGTGGTTGTCCTTTTTCATGTGTGGACTGACATGAAGAGTAACACAGAACAATTATTTTTTGTGGCCTGAACTTTATATTCCTATTATTGCACTTCAAGATAGCACTTCTCTTTTAAGCAGCTATATCACCGCTGACTCATTTTTAATTTGTGATTCACAAGGATATCTTGATTCTTTTTCATACACACTAACATGCTAATTTGGAATTCTGGAGCCTGTAGTCTCAATCTGAAAATTGTGTCAAGATATAATTACATTGGAAGCAGCAAAACAACCAATATTAAATGAATAATGGCCCTAGCAGCTGCATCACACTACTAGCTCATGTTTAACTTGGGATCAACAAGGAGATCCTGTCCTTTTCAGATGCATTACAGGCCTTCCCTGTCTTAAACCTTTTATTTTTTCTATCCAGAAAACTTTTTCGCTTTACAATTCCATCCTATTTGATTTAGACTAAGCTTGTCTAGATCTTTTTAAATCTTCTTTTACATGTAAGTTATTATTTACTCCTCCTAATTTAGTATTATCTACAAACATGATGTACCTCCTCAACTCTTTCAGGAAAGCCCTGTGGCACTCCATTCAATACTTTCCTCCTAAGTAAAATCTACCCTTTGGATATAGTATTCAGCCAATTGTGAGACAACCATAACATCATTAGCCATATTTAATCATTTTATTAAAGAGGCTATTATGAGAAACTTGTTAAAAATTTTGCTGATGTCCAAGTACACGAGGTCTACGGCATTCCCCTGATCTGCTAAGCTAATATGCAGCTTCAACCATATTGCAGCATTCAACAGTGAAGTATGTCAACTGATAGCTCTAAGTCTCTAGTTTTAATTTCACATGACGTCTGTTCAATTCCTTTTAAACAGACCTTCGCTACCCCAGACAGATTGAGACAATCACAGAAGCCTCCATCTATTTTCACTGTAATTAGACACTATTACTAGCAAACTGCGCTTACAAAAAAAAAACCCTGGTATTATGTGAGATTAGGTAAGAATAAGACTACAAATGAATCACTCCCTTGCAGAAATGGATTGAACAAAATGTAAGAAAACTGAAGGCCCATTCAGTTTTTATTGTTGGATATTGTTGGATAATTTAATTGTGTAAATTATATATTTATGGTTTTAATTGGAATATATCGGCCAAACTGATTTAATTTATTTTGTTTTATGTTTTGTATTCTATGTGTTTTATCCATGGCTGTTCACCGCCCTGAGTCCTTCAGGAGAAGGGCGGTATATAAATTTAATAAGCATTAATTTAATAATAATAAACATCTGGTTGATATTTTTAATTTCTTCCTCAGGTTCATCATGGGACAAGTGGTTTTGTACGGAAGGCACAAAAAGTTCATTCATCACAACTGTTGCCTTCTACTGATGTTTGACAGAAGTGGGTGATTATTTCTGCTCTAGCTTTTTGGGGTTTTTTTTTTTTGCCTGATCTTGGTAATGTAAGGCATACTGTACTATTGGATATTTTATAATAATTAGTTATTTTGCTTTAGTTAAAAATGTATAGCATAGAGTTCTGAAAATTGCTAATTTTGCTAAAGATTGAAGTCAGTCAACTCCCATTAAGGTTTATGTTATTAATACTTTCAGTAAGAAACTTAAGACCTACAGATGTCACAAAACTTAATTAATTTAGATTTTCTGCATGGTACGCATTCATGGTTGGAGGCTGAAGCATTCTGATTAGTAATGAAGGTTTTATAACTATAACAGAGAAGAGATTTACAGGAAATACATCACAGAGACAAGGAAAGCCTAATAACTAGCTAGCTACTCCTATTAGGAGGAGAGTCCAAGTACTCTGTGTGTGTGTGTCTCTGTCTGTGGCTATTCTTGAGCAGAAAGGCAGAAAGAAGTGATCTTTGATTAGCAAAGTCAGACCAAGAATAGGCAGAGTAAAAGACAAAGTGGAGTAAATCTCTAACTTTTTATCTACATCTTACTGCCCCCTTGTGGCCTGTAGGTCAGGAAGTACTAAAGTGTTATGTGTTTAGGATATGGACATTCACAAAAGTAGCCAATGAAATCTATGTTCCTATATTTTTAATCAGTTTTGTCTAGTACAGTTTTTGTGCAATAATGAATCAGTGAATGCATTATGGACTACAAACAAATCCTGGATTTTGCATTTAAGGGGACATAACCAAGAACAATAGAATTTTCATCTAAACAAACAATTATCACCATAGAGTAGAAAGGATATTTATTTATTTTCTTGAAAAGCTTTCAAAATCAAACAGAAAATAGCAATGCATGTTAATATTCCTATAAAGAAGTGGCAGGTGTGTTAGAGAAGGAAGGGATTTAAGACTTTTCTAAACATCAAACTTATGGCCATCACAATTGTCTCCAGGTGTGTTTAAGCTGCTGTTTGTCACTTTTTAAAGGCCTACATCAGGGCTGTCAAACTCCCGGCCTGCAGTATGGATGCATCATATGCTGGCCACACCCACACCCAGTTTAGCGAAGGGGAAAAAAGTCCCAATACATCAGGTGATGCCGCCGTGACGACATGAGTTTGACACTTCTGGCCTACATGGCTCAGAGCCTGGGTATCAGTAGTAATACCTTATATCAGTAACCTATCTGCCTGCCTCATAAAATTTAGTTGGGCACCTCTTCAAGTGTCCCCTTGATCAGAGACTGCTATCTTCATCATCCACTGAAGCATGTCCTTTCAGTTGCTGCCCCCTTTCCACAGAATAGTAACCTGACACTGAAATAAACACCTCCCTCCCAGCCGTCAGGAAATTGGTGAAAACTTGGTGATTTCATCGAAGTATGCAAACTATGTAAAATAAACATAAACTTAACTCCCTGGACTAAAATTCTGTTTTGAATTTTTTGAATAGAGTACTAGAGAATCTAATTTTTTTTTACTGTGCTTCTATTTATCTCACAGATAATGTGGTTGAACGGTATATTATTTTTAAAGAAGGAAGCTAGATGGCTTATTTCAGTGGAAGACATACTGTTTCCAATTTCACCAAAAGCGTTTTAAAAAGGGAGATCTATGTTCACAAAGTATAACCAAGGAGATCATAATGATAATAAGCATATTATTACATTTTGTCTGAACAAATATGAAAGTTAACAGTAATGCGTAACACTAAATACTTCCTTGAGTAGATCCTGATGATTAATACAGAGCATATCCATGTAGTTTTCTTCAGAAATCATACTTTCATTTTTGCCTTCTTTTGCCATTTAAAAAAAAAGTTTCCTGCCTAGCTTACAGCTCTAGGATTTCCCAATGGTCTCCCATTCAATATATAAGTATGTCTGATTCTGCTTAGCTTTTGGAGATTAGTAAAACAACAAAAACTCTAAATTCTGAGGGATTCACTGAAGAGGCTATTCTCTTGTCCTACTAATCTCTTTTAACTCTTTTTTTTTGGTAACATGTTTTATTTCATTTTGAAAACAAATTTGTCTTCAGTCCAGCTGGACTTGTGAGGGAGCAGAAATTGAAACCCAACGGAAACGCAACAGTAAGTCAGGCGCATAAAGCTACAGAAGAAATGGTCAATTTGTTAAGACAACAAGAATGCAGAATACAGAATAACAGAGTTGGAAGGGACCTTGGTGGTCTTCTAGTCCAACCCCTTGCTTAGGCAGGAAACCCTACACCACTTCAGGCAAATGGTTATCCAACATCTTCTTAAAAACTTCCAGTGTTGGAGC
>JANHZT010000632.1:32143-54643 GCA_032468215.1 Stegonotus admiraltiensis
CAATGCACATTTACTATCAATGCTGTAATCAGCATCTTGTGCTTACATTTAAATTTGCTTGGCAAAATGACACTTGTTGCAAAATATTTCCTATGTTCTCAATTTTATTTTAGCATTTCAGGAACTAATGGTATTATATTTATTAAGTAATTTTGAGATGATTTTATATTTACATAAGAGCTTCTACTATTTGTTTTCTAATTGATTGGAAAAATAATCAAAAATCATACTCTGATGTTCCAGAATGTTTCACTTTTATTTGAACACAGTTCATAAATATACTTTTAAGTTTTTACAGAGGGGGAAAAAAAGATTATAGTAGTGTATAAAGTATAGACAATCCTCCTTAATTACCCTGAGATTGGAATTTACATCACTGAAAGTTAAATATCACATGACTGCACCAGGGGTAAAATGTACTTACCTTTGCTACTAGATTGCAAATGTGAATGCACACCACACATGCACAGAGCCTTCTGAGCATCCGCAGAGGGTCAAAAACAGGACATTGTGACATCTGGGAGGGTGGGCAGACCCTCCCACCCCAGCCCTACCAGATCACGTGAGCTGGTTAGACTGGCTGGATTTCACCAATGGACCGCAGTGGTTAGCAATGAAAGTTCTAGTAGCTCCAGTTGCTATCATTAGGCTAGGACCGCAACATTATTAGGTGAGGACCTCATGTTTCTCCTGTTCTGCCATCTTTATTTCACTTCAACCAACCACCACCACCATCCCTTTTGGCCATCCTGAGCTCTACTGTCTACTCTTACTGCCCACTGCTGACCTCTACTGTTTTCTCTTGCCTGCCACTAGCAAGGGATCTAGGTGCTGGATTAGAGTGTAGCTTTAATAGTCGAATCCTGAGTTATCAATGTCCTGTTGTGGCCTGTTGGCTGCTAACCCCTCCAGCAGTTGAATCAGATGAGGCGGCAGCGTGGGAGTCAGGGCCAGTATCAAGGCAACCTGAAAGCTCCAAGGGGGAAAAGGAAATGGAGCTGTTGGAGATAGAGATAGAGACAGAGATGGAGCCTGGGCCATCCATCAGCCCTCAGATGGAAAATCAACAGCCCCCATGTCTGGAGGGAGCTGATGAGGAAGAGTCCAATGCCTGACATGTTTATGCACAAAAGGCAGAGGAGAGAAGAGCAGTGGAAATCTATTGGTTGGTCTTTGGGATGGAAGAGTCACCACTGCTAGTGAAACCCCACCCTAGCTCTGGGGATAAAAGGCAGGGAGTGGACATGACTAGGTGTGGCAGGCAACTATTTATTTCCCTGCTGGACAGACTTGTTAGTTGGCGATGAGAGAGAGAGACTTTTTGCTGGGGCTGTTGGCACTCCTAATAAAGGAATCATTTATTTAACTACAGAGGGTTGTCGTGTTTGGGAGCCGTATCAGAACATGTCCATAGTGGAAGGGGGACAAATTACCTTCTTCACTATATAATCATGACATTTGTGTGATTACATAATTGAGTGTGTGCTGTCAGTTTGGTGTCACTTTGGTTTTTCACACATGTATCTGTCTGAACTCTTTAAATCATGGCCTGCAGTATGTAAATGGAGTAATACCTTCTTCCTGAAATAAACTACACTGAGAAATTGTACCAGGCTGTTTTTCACTGTATTAGTAAGTGGCATTGAAGTACCTGATATAAGCTTACCAAGCTAGAAGTTTCTTTCGAAGTTAATCACATGCTATCTACTATATTATAGTCCTACATGCACAGGAATCTAAATTCCTTCTTCTCGATGTAGAAAAGTGGCAAAAATACTTACCCAAAATGCGGACTTTAAATTTTCCACTTTGTCCAAAGCCTCCTTCTATTACACCTTCTTCTCCTGTAGATAGCTTGACCTTCAAACCCACAAACATTTGGATGTTTGTTTCTTTTTTAAATAATGAACGACCAATCACGCTATAATCATCACACAGCTGCAAATTAAACAAATGAAAAAATGGAAACAAAATTGTTTTGTATAATATATATATATATATAGTATTTCTACACTGCATTCCTATGCTACCAGTAGTATTATAATTTTCTAAACTACATATAAAAACAATCCAGCATTTAGTACATTATGATAATTACCCTAAAGATTATGCGCCATTATTCTAGCATCATTTTTTAAAATAAATCAATATATCTGATATATCAGCTGAATGGAATAAAAAGCATCTCTAACCACTGGTTTAATCTGAGATAGAGAGCAAGTCTTGAATGAAGAAACAGTTCAAAACTGCATAATTTTTCCATCTACAGAAAAATAGCTCCATTTAGAACAAAATATCTACCATGTCTCTAAATTTATTACCCTTCACACTCAGCAAACACTTCAATCTTGTTTAAATTCCATTTCAGTTTATTAACCATCATTCAGCCCATTATCACTTACAGGCAGGCTTTCAGGAGAACTAATTTGGGGTATCATCCGCATATTGATATTGCCCAGCACCAAATTCCCAATTCATTCACATATTGGAATTGTGTTTTAAGATGTTAAATAGTAAAGGAGATGGAATGAAATCTTCAGATATGCCACCAAAAGCTCCCACTTTGAATAGTAAGTGTCTACAAGGATGCCATCCTCAGACAAGATACAAGTTCATAGCACTAAAAAGAAAAATCACAGCAGGTCTAACAATCAACCGTAACAATTTCTAAATGAACACTGTTTATGAGCTTACAGAGCAATTGTCAAACTGAAAAAAAGGAGTCCAGATAATGACCTTCTTCCAGGGGCTGTGTGAATTAGAAAGGCCAGAACTTTCTAAACTGTCTTGTTTAACGAATTTTACATGTCACTTTAGCAGTTGCCAATCTGAGAGATGTAACACATGATAAAAGGCGTAATAATTGCCTCTTTAAATGAGGCTTTTATGGTAACATTAAAACTTCAATCAGATTCAGCTAATGGTGACTAAATTCATATGGCCACATAATGTTCTGGGCAACCATATATAAGTGGTATGACATCTTCCAAGTTTGCCTGCAACTCTGGAACGTCTTGGCGATTTTGTATCCAAGTAACTAGTAACAAGCCTTGACTTCTCTTAGTTGTTTTGGGATCAGAACAGTGTAGTCTTTGACTTACGATCCTATTGAGGCCAAAATTTATGTTGCTAAGTGAGACATTTGTTATGTGAGTTTTGGCTCATTTTATAGCCTTTCTTGCCCCCGTTGTTAAGTGAATCACTGCATTTGTTAAGTTATTCACACAGTTGTTAAGTGAATCTGGCTTCTCCCACGGACTGCTTATGAGAAGGTCGCAAAGCGTCTGGATTTTGATGGTGTGACCGTTGGGATGCTACAACGATATTAAGTCTGGAAAATATAAGTCACTTTTTTCAGTGCCACTGTAACTTTGAATGGTCAAAGTTGAACTAAATGAACTGTTGTAGTTGAGGACTACCTGTACAGCAGCAGAGACTATACCTTTATAGTCCTGTATAGGACTACCTGTATAGTCGGGGGGGGGAGGGGGGGAGAGAACGGATTAAGAACAGAATAATTAAAATGGTGTTTCTATCCAAGCCCTTGCTTTTTTTGTAACTGTGTTGTGATGTTGCATTCTTATATGAAAGGGTGGAGCCTAAGGTACAATGCTGCTTTTATTATTTTGATGAAAGCACGAAACTTTTGCAGTTATCCATAAGGATTTGTCAAAGTTGTCTAAGCCCAGATAATTTAACTGCACAAGACATGTTGCTGGACATTTCTGAAATTAATTTTTTAACAACAGTACATCTAATTTGGGGGGGGGGGAAGTAATCAAAAGCATCACAGATCATCCAAAATTTCAAATTTGAGTTCATGGAGAAGAGACATTTTTAACCCCTTCATAGCTCAGAACTACTTCCTTGTTACTTCAGTTCATGTACGGATTCTATCTTATTAATAACCCGATTAAGGCTGTTTCTATTCCATTGCTACAATTACTGCAGATATTACATTACATTAGATATTATAGAAGTAATTCAGAATCCAATCAGAGGTGTTTGGAAGCAGTGGTGTGAATGTCCTACTGAGTTTCTTATTCCCAACTTCTAATAGAAAAGAATAACAAGATCATTGATAGTACAAACATTACAGCTTTTCCAAAGCTTCTAAGACACTACAGACTCTATCAGCCTTTTTGACTGAAACATTTAATCATTTAAATCCAACCGTTGGTAGCTGGTAGTCTATCCATGAGAGGGAAGAAGCCTCACAGGAATCCCAAGCTTGGAATGTCTCATGAAACCAAAAGCTAAATTATATTTATGGCAAGAAAGATATGTTGCTCTAATTGGAATATGCCCACAGTTGTCCTAGTTAGATTGAATGTCTAAGCCATGCCCAACAGAGCAATTCTGAACTAAAATCAAACACCAAAGGATTGGAATACCATGTCATAATTGGTCTGTCAATTCTGTTAGTTAGTCTGTTGGTAGCGAGTGGCTAATATATCCGTGTTACCTAAACCTAAGTAGATATATTTAATAAGGGCCAATTATTTCACAATTATTTTATAAGGAAGATACTATTTCTCTGGGTCATATTTCTAACACCTGTCTATAATTTACTATTTCACAAAAAATATTCAATGTACAATAATTTTTTTAAAAGTTAAGCCTTTACAACAAAATAAAAACTTGTGCTCAGGCACTATACAGTAATATTTTATTCATCTTTTATAATAACAGCAGGTCTAAGCTCTCGTTCTTGCACTAGGTACACATCATAATCCCTCAGATTCAATTCTATCTCTACCTCCACAGCTTTCCATTTAATAATAATTAATAAGGCACTTTGGGTGCAATTCCAAAACAACTGAACCACCCCTTTAATACCATTGGCATTGACAAAATTACCATCAAGCACTTGCAAAAGGTAGCTTTATTTGGAACAACTTATATCCTGTGATGATAGTGTTAGTGTTTATTAAACAACTGCCAGATCCTTGGGAAGGACTCAATATGTTGGGCAAAAATGCCAAATCCAACCTAAACATCTGGCTGACTATGAGACCAACCATAATAATAATCTATTAAATGTATATGCCGCTTGACTCCTACCAACGCAGAGCAGTTTAAATTTGTTAAAAAACAAAAAACAATACAGAAAACATTAAAAAAAATAGCAGAAGAAAAAGAAAAATGATGGCAGAGTGGAACAGAAAGGAAGAAAGTCCGTGAAGAGCCATATCAACACCTGGACTCAGTTGGAACAAGCTCTGCAGAGGAAGAAAAAAAGAAAGAAGAAAACACTCCGGTCCTACTTACCTCCCCCCAGTTAAGTAGTAGGGCAAATAACCCCCTAGATTAAGAAAAGGTTCAGCACCTGTGAACCTCCACTCTATCCAAAACATCCAGAGGGCTGGAGTTAGCCACCCTTCCATAAGTTGAATTGTTGGTGAGCTGAAAACTTTGCTACTTTGAGCCTCCACATGGGTGTGGCTCAGGCCTCCACAGCCTTCACAAGCCCCAAGGCCAACACCTTCTAGGCTTCCAAGCTCACTACTATGATCACTATGGCTTCTGTAGCCCTCCAGGCTCCATAGCCAGAATTCCTGTGCCACCATGCCCTCCACATTTCTGCCAACTGAAATCCCTGTACCTATGCTTTGTCAATTTTTTCCCTTGGCACATTTTCTGAACCCTGGCTAGACTGTTGATGGATTTTCTCTCTTCCCACTGAAACTTCTACCTTTTAGCAGCAGTGAGATGGGCACATGCTTGGGTTCTTCATGGATCCAGAGTATGGATATATTAGTCTCAATTGGAAACCCTTCATAAATGACATGAGTTAGTGTTAGATCAGTTCTTGAAAGAAAATGATTTGGATTGGGGAAGGGTTATATTATCTTCAGCAAGTGAACCAGGAAGCAATCTGGCCCTTTAATGACCAGCCTTTTCTACTTTAATTAGCTTGATTTGAAATAATTGTTAGGAGAATCTGAGTAAACAGTCATTGAAGGCCTAAGAAAACAAGCAGGAAAATATAGGAAATTAAAACACCATAGGGCAAAACATTACAGTTTTGAAGAAACTATATGGCAGTCAAGGTAAGGAGATCATTCAAAAGTCCTTGGATATCTGTCTCTATTCATATTGACACATTTATCTCCAACCCACCTTCATATTTTGAAAATATTTTGCCTGCAAGAATAAGACAAAATATTTCAGTCCAACTTTCAAAACTTTAAGTTTGAAGTTAAAATGTAATCATGTTTATTACACTTAATGTTTTAAAGCAGTTACATTGAATTTAATTTAAAGATTATTAAACCAGTGGGAGTCAAGTTTGGATTCATAATTAAGTAATCATATATAAGAGGCAGCAAGCTTGTTGCACAGGGAAAGATAAACATGCTTCCTTGGGCATTGGCAAAGCAAAGATGCAACCAAGTGAGCCTAATTCCCAAGGTATGAATATTTCTGATTACCACTAACCCCTGAAGATACTAGGTCTTCGTGTTATGTCAAAGAGTTCTGATATGAAAAAGAAAAGAAATTGTTGAAAAAAATAAGAGCAAGTGTTGCTTGATTTAAAGAAAATGGGTTTTTGATTCTTCATTAAAATGAGTATACATCACACTAATCAATTGGAATAAAAAACAGACCATACCTTGTATGTATGACAGTGTTTTTCAAACTTGGCAAGTTTAAGATGTGTAGAATTCAGATTGCAAAATTCTCCAGCCAGCAAGTTGAACTCAACACAATTTAAACTTGCCAAGTTTGAAAAACCCTAATGCACATCAAGACTACTATTTAAAATGCGAGCCACAAATTTTAAGATTGCACAGAATTACTCTTAGAATTTCTGTAACTATTTCAGAATTTTGTTAGAGTTAGTCTTAAAACATGTTATGGAAATCATCAAACAATACTGGCTTTGTATCCAAGAAGCCTTTTTAAAGTGCCAATTTAGCAACTAAGTAGTGCTATCATATATTGTGATTATTACAATATAATCTTCTAACAGAATTATCAACAACAATATACAGTCAGCCACCTAGAAATTAGCTGTTCATAATCTAGCATTTGAGAATTTTTTTCCCAGAATATCATTTTGCCTATCCATAACATTACCAAGCTAATGATCAATAATGATTCTTATTTCTGTTCTAAATGTATACATTTGTTAAACGGATCCCAGCTTTTCCTGCAGAAGCTCAAGGCCACATATATAGTACTTTCTCCTGCAATATTTCCCACAAGAATCACCCTGTGAGGTAGGTTGGACTAAGAGAGCACAATTGCCCCAAATTGTGCCCTCTGTGACTGAAGGTAGACTTGAACTTGGTTTTCTCTGGTACCGATCCAGTATCGTAACCAATATGCCGCACACTGGCTGTAAACGTCCTTTTAAAATATGCTTGTTAGTTACTATGTCTGATTTAGTAGAGACAGCTATACTCGATGACAGTGGTCAGGCAACACTATTGCATTCAAAATGCCTTTTTTTTTTAACATACCCTCCCATACACTTCTTTAATGTTTATAAAATGTTATTCTTTGCTCATACTGAAATTCAATTCTAATTATTTTATCAGCAATTAAGAAGGATTCTGCCTTAAATCCTACGTTCTCAGAACTTCTACCAGAGCTACCATTTTGCCATTAGCTGAACAGTCTTTGGGGCTTTGCTTCTCTCTCAGATTCTCATTTCTACTGGTTATAAAATATGAAGTTGAAAAATACTGCGGACAACAACGGATACACACTCTTCTTCTGATCCTGTAGACAGAGGCCTCACAGTGAGGGCAGACTAATTTTATTAACTTCAGGGGAACTTCAAAAAGCTTAAGGCCTTTAATGCCAGACAGAGACGACCCCAAAAGTCAGTTTAAGTGCTGCGTAAACAAAGGATTAGGTCAAGAAAAAGCTAAAGGCTCCTTGCATTTCTTGTTTATATTGTCATATGACCTAGTAGGAGTGGAAGCGGGTTGACTTTCTGATTTTAATCCACCATGGTGTACAGTGGCGCTTCAGTTCATTGACCTACATTACAATAATATTTTTTTTAAATTTATGGGCAGAGTTGCAGCATCAAACTCGCTTAGGGAGTTAAAATAGGAAAATGGAAGGGGGGCAAAGAACAAATGTTTCTGACTAGTAAATTCTCCTTCTCTTAGTTAGGTTAGATCAGCAGCTTAGAAAGGGATTTCCAGTTCAAAGAGACTGTTTCTGCTGCTCTTGTTTTATGGCTTAGAGTAGAGGGCACACTAGCATTGCATTTTATTAAATATTCCCTCCCTCTTGACTTTTCTGTTTGCAGGGGGAAAATATTATTGTATTAACACAGGTGAAGAAGCATCAGTCATCTCTCTCTCCCCCTTGCACAAACTTTAATATAAAGTACACAGTTTTAAAATCCTTTTGATTTAATTTAATTTATTTGCACTGCATTATTATGTTTGCAAAGAGCTGCCTTTTGTGTTGTGACATTCAACACAAACACATGGTTTAATTCTGCATAAAAAAAGAACATTTAAACAGAACTTCCTCTCTACCTTCTCCAAGTTTTTACGAGTCAGTTCTAACTTAGTGTTGCTCACTTTGTTTATTAACTGATTGGGTTTCTACGCCTCCAAATCCTGTTTTACAGTATTTTGCCAAAAAACTAGTACAGATAGTCCTCGACTTACAACAGTTCACTTAGTGACTGTTAAAAGTAACAATGGCACTGAAAAAAAGTGACTTATGATCATTTTTCACACTTTATGACCATTTGGGGCATTCATAAATTGGGCATTTCACTCCTAACAGATTAGGTTTAAAGTTGTTTCATTAGAAAACATTCATTATAATGTCCTGGTTTGAATAGAAGAAAAAAATATATAGTAATTGAAGAATTTATTTTTTAGTGGCAGTTCAAAGGGAGTTCAGGTCAACTTTCTGCGTCTAAAAGGATTTTTAACATGATTGTCAAAAACCAGCTCAAACATGATAGCTATTTCAATCAACTGTCATTAAGTTTAAAGCCAGGATTCCTAAACTTTTTGCCATTACACCTCCCTTTACTGTTAGCTCAATGTATATTCCCCCCCCACACACACACACAAAAAATAAATTCCAAACACCAAAAGAAATGGAAATGAAGAATGAAAACAATGAAATTCTTGAAAACGTCTGGATTTATGGTAACAATGTAACAAACATTCCTCATGCCTCCCCTGGAGCAACACCTCACAGTTTGAGAAACCCTGGTTTAGAGTTTAAATAAATTATTGTTAATTTGGCCGTGTCGTGAAGGTTTAAAATTATAGAAACATATAAACCCAAGGCTCATGTCCTTGCAGTAAGTTCCAGCTAGTTGCTGTGTTGGAATGAGACTGATAAACGTAGAAGACATATGAACAATTTGCCTCAACTCACTCCTTTCAGAGAGCCAGGAAGTTCCCTATAGTGCTAGGTCAGAGGTTGGGGGCGAACTGAAGGGATATGTAGACACCACACTCTGTAGGCATATTTATCTTGAAAGCTCTCTCGGAGATTTAAAAGATTTCCAAAGAGGGCTCTGCAGAGACACAGAAAGGCACTGTGATTCTAAGAGCCCATGAAGAACACAACTTTAGTGCCTAGGAATAACTATATTTCCTAAAAGGTGACACAGGAAGTTGTATGTTGACCGTATGTGGAATCTGTGGTAATTTCAACTTTGTTTCACTGAGGGCAATTCATGCTCATATACTGTTTCATTTCCCACTAGTACAGTTACTTCAAGCATGCATATTGCAGCCACGAATGGAATCATGGCATGAAATGAAGTTTATATAGGCCTTATAAGCAGAGTTGTCAAACTTGCAGCCGGCGGGCCAGATGCATCACATGCTGGCCACACCCACGCCCAGTTCAGTGGAAGGGAAAAAAATCCTGATATATCACGTGATGCTGCCGTACCGATGCAAATTTGACACCTCTGGACTACAGCTAAGCTAAGATACTTTGTTTTCCAAAAACCACACTGTTGCAATTACACCTTCATTAAAAGGTATTATAAATATATGAGCAACCTTCAGAATTGCTTAATTATTACCATTATTTATGCTACTGGTATATTTATACCAGTATAAAACATTTAATAAGTACTTTTATTATTATTTCTTATCACATTTTACAGAAAGAAATGAATCCCACCAAAAACAAGCCCCCTCCACAGGAAAGAACCATATGAAAAACTACCAAAAAAAAAGCAAAACTCACAAGGAAACAAATTACCAATATATTTCTAATTTTAAGCTACTAAGAAAGAATCAAAACAAAAAGAAATTTACTGGAGTTAAATTACTATTTTGCCATCTGGCAGGATATTTAGGCTTGATGAGATTTACAGAGACTTTTAATATTAGGAAAATGCTGGACAACCACACTCTTTCTCAATCTTTGTTAATTATCCTACTTTGCAAATGTTATGTTTGTGAGAGCAGAAAACCTAAGCTCACAGAGATAAAATGTTAAAATTACTGTGAGAATTACCAGAAGCTTTGGGGGGAGGGGGGAGTCTGTGGATATTCATTTTTTACCTGTATCTGGAATTCATCAACAGACATTTCCATCTACTTTAATTTGAAATTATGTTTGTTGCACATATCCATTAATTCCTTGCATGAGTCTAAACTGAAATTGATTTGATAAAAGCGTTTCTCATTTTCTCTGGATATAGGTGGAAAATAATACAGAATTTTCTTTTCCAATTCTTCAGGTTGCTTGGCAATTAATGGTTGGACTACATTATTGAAGCACATTTAGGGATCATGTCCACATTGTCCACCTTCACTTTTACAGTCCAAGTTGAAAATCATTAATTTAATCTGAACAAAAAACAGGAGGACTGAGATGTGGAGGACAAATGAACAAACAAAATGTTAAAAAGTTATGATATTTATATAGTTACTTACATCTAAATTATATTAAAGTAACCAACTATCTTTACAACCCCCAAGGCATGTCACAACTTTTGAGCACCCCTAATGTTTGGAAATTGAAAATTGAAAATTTTTGACACACCCTAACGTTGGGAAATGACCTTAAAAGTCATAAGGACCCAGGAATCAGTCAGATAAGTGGTACTTAAGCCCAGGCTACAAAACTAATTTGATAAAACATCTCAGACAAGCCCCGCCCTGTTCACATGACAATAAAAGAGGAACACGTATTCAGACTTTTAAGATTCTGTTACTGAAGCTATTACAGTAAAAATTGTCCTGGCCTATATGCAGTGGTGGGATTCAGCCAGTTTGCACCACTTCGGGAGAACCGGTTGTTAACTTTCTGAGCAGTTTGGTGAACTGGTTGTTGGAAGAAATCATTAGGGCAGAGAACCGGTTGTTAAATTATTTGAATCCCACCACTGCCTATATGGCACTGATTTCTAAGTCTGGTCTCCCTGGTAGGGCTGATACTGGGGAAGAAAAACAAGGCAGTATAATGGCCAACACTTTCAGTAACTATACCCCAAATTCCATAATCTCAGGTGTCCTCCAGATGACTAGTTTTCAAATCTGCATCTTGCATGGCTATTGAAGAAAATTCTGAGAATTGAAGCTCAATCTTGACAACACTAAGTCTGCTTAGCAATTAGGATGCAAAATAAGCAGGCAAAGAAGATATCTTTTACCAGATTTTCATGGCTACTTGACCAGGTACTAGTCTGAGGCATATTTCTTGACTGCTTGTGCCTTTAATGTTGATTATTGATCCTAAAAGGCAGAAGTTATCTACATCTCTGATATTTTTATTGTCAATTCCAAGGTTGGTTGTTCTACATGTTTTTAATTTGAGCTTCTTTATATTTATATCATATTTTTAGTCCTGTTTGTTCACTGTGCTTTTTATTTCTAGAGCTTGGAGATCCTTTGTATTTTCACCTATCAGAAGGTTATTGATGTTTCTTCCTCCAATTGTAAAACCATGCTCACCTTCTAATCTAGCTTCCCTTTATATATATTCAGCATATAGGTAAAATAAATAAACGGAGAATATACGGTCTTGTCGCATCCCTTTGCCAACATAAATCCAGTCCATTTTTCCATGTTTTCTCCATATTGTGTTTCCCTTCCTTCTACATACATTTTTCATGAGGGTATTGAGATGTACTAGTTTTCTAAGCATATTCCACAGATTTGGCATGATTGACACAATTAAATTTTCTCTATTTAATGGAGCACATACTGACATTTTTTTTAGTATCCCTTGACTTTCTAATTTTACAGCAGTAATAGTTTGCATTTCTCAGTCTTTTCTAAAGCCAGCTTGAACATCTGACATCTTCCTTTCCAGTTGGGTTTTTATTTTGCCAGCATGTAAAGTTAAGGATATTATACAATAGTTTATACATTGTGTTAAGTCTTCTTAACACAAGCTAAGTTCTTTTTGGTGCCAGATGGTGATACACACGTGCACAGGGATCATTTTGGTTGTCTGAACACAATTTTAGCTAGGAGGAAATAATTATAGTAGCAGAAATTCTAAGTTATTCTCCTGCTTCATTTTCCTAAGTCATAAAACCTTATTATCCCCAACATTTCCAATTTTGTCATGCAAGTCTCCAATGACAAACAGGACATCTTGCTTACATATTTAATTGATTTCAAACTGAACTTGCTCATAAAACTCAAAAACCTCCTCTTCTTCTGTATCAGTAGCTGGAGCATAAACATGAATGAATGTTATGTTAAATGATTGTCCACAAAGTCTATTTGACAATTGACTGCATTGTAGCCAAACACTGTTCTCAGTATATACTTTCTAACTATAAAAGCAATGCCACTTCTTCTTTGGTTTTCATGTCCTTAGTAAATAATGTGATCTTTTGACTGAAAGTACTCCTAGTCCATCTGATGCCTAAGGTCAATTTGTAGACCTTTCATTTCACCTTTTACTGTGTTGGGCTTTCCTGTGTCCATGCTTCTTATGTTCCATGTTCCCAATGTAATTCTGTCTTTGTAACTTTGGATTTTCTTTTCCTGTATATCAACATCAGCAACTAGATATCCCAGAGCTTTTAACTAACTATGCATTAACACTATTTTGTACTTCAAAAGATCCTCAGCTCTTCCTCAGTATTATATTAAACTCCTCTGACCTATATTGTCAATCATTTTATATTTTCTATACAGGTGGTTTTCTTGGGAAAAATATAGATTGGTTTATTGTTGCTTCTTCCAATGCAATATGAAGTGATGTTTTCAGTTGTCGTCACTGAAGTGATCATCTACCTCCAAGATCTTTCTAAATCATTTCTGCCCAATATAGCTGCTATTTCTGCCCAATATTGCTTTAGTTGGGTGACTTCATGTTTTGGGTAACCCTGACGGGAAAATATACTCTTGACAAATACTCCCAGTATTCTTTGTTCATTCCTTCCAGAAACATCTCCTCCTCCTACCATAATGAAGCAGCACAGCAGAACCTGAGGTACTATTACATATGAACTAAGTGACTATTACATTATTTCGTTACTTAATACAACTGTCCAAACAGTTCTGCAAACCAAAATTTGGAAGAGTATATAAATAGCCTTATAATAATCCCAACAATGTTTACACAACAATTTTGATACGCCAAATTCAGTCTTGCCATCCAAAGAAGCAATTTTAATACTACTATTTTTTAATAAAATGTGGCATTTTTATTTTCTTACAGCTACTTTATTAGAAAATTTGGTGACAGATTAGCCAAAGCCACATTAATGCATGTTTGTTAATGCCTATATCTTTTATTGTATAACAACATTTATACAACAATTTTGATATGCAAAATTCAGCCTTGCCATCCAAAGAAGCAATTTTAACACTACTATTTTTTTTAAAAAATGTGGCATTTTTATTTTCTTACAGCTACTTCATTAGAAAATTTGGTGACAGATTAGCCAAAGCCATATTAATGTATGTTTGTTAATGCCTATATCTTTTATTCTTCTACAGGTACAGCTGAAAATTCCCAATGTTGTCTGCATTTTTAAATACAATGGTATTTCAAATGAGAATACAATTATCTCCACATTCCTAAGCTGTACAAAATTGCTCAATTGCAAACAAAATAGCAGCCAAAAAATAAATATCTCTCTTATGTTCTTACTTTACTGTGGGTTTTAACTAGTGAAAGCATTGTGCATTCAGTGATTGTCCTCATTGAAGTGTTATCATCATTATTTAGCACGCCATCAGCAGCCAAGCACAACCAGGCAAACCTGTGTTCAGATTTTAAAGCAGCTAAAACATAAATTGTGGCAAAAGCAGATTCTGCCAAGCACTGAGTTTACTGTTAAGGTGCTGACATCACAGTGGCACATACATACTAGATGGCACAAAGTAAATACATATATGTTTGTTCATATACATAGAATAAATTTTATAATTTTTAAATGTTAAAACAAGGAAAGAATCAGGTAATTCTACAATTCATCATACAATGTCCAAAGTAAGATACTGAGATGAGAGGTGAGAAAGCCAGTTTGGTCTACAGGTTAAGGCACCAAACCAGAAACCAAAAAAACCCTGCGAGTTCTAGTCCTGCCTTAGGCATGAAAGCCAACTGGATGACCTTGAGCCAGTTACTCTCTCTCAGCCCAGCCCAGCCCAACCCAACTTACAAACTTTTTGTAGAAAAAATAGGAAGGGGAAGGAATACTAGGTATAAAAATAATAAAAGTGGAATAAAAATACATAAGGCATAGATAATACAAATTCTACAAGGATAATTGTGTTGCCTAGAGACCATTTTTAAAATGACAACTCCCTCTTTTTACTAAAAAAACGAAACTGTATGATTACCGATGTGTATGATAGCAATGTATTCAGAAAATAACTATAGAGATCAGAGGTACGGCGGTGGTTTATGAGCTGTGCATTATGATGAATGCCTGAGCATTTCTAAACATTATCTATATGCAGACTATAATGTTAAACCTAGAATAACTTGGTTGTTTTTTAAAAAAAAAATCTTACTAAGAATATAAGTTCAGCCAGAGTACAGTAACTACTGTTGCCAAGAAATGCAGTTCTTTATGTTTTAGCCAGGTAAAGTCATTACAACTGGAGCAGTATATAAGCCAGAATAAATAAATACTGCACTTAAAGTTGCCTATTAAAATAATACCTTGCTGACCAATGGTCTTTGAGCAGGTCTTTCACATGTCAAAGCCTTTGCCTATGGTTTCACTAGGAAGCAATTCTCCTTGAGGCATTGAACAGGCCCCAAACAACAAAGAAGCAGGGATGTTTTCACTTCACAAATAAAACTAAGAAAATTTTCTTCCTCTTCTTATTCCACTATCATATTACTTATTAACCAGGATCCCCCCTCACCAAAACATTTTGAGGATTTAAAGTTCTTTGTGCAAACATCTGTAAAATAGAGGCATGCAAGAAGTCCACAATTCAATTGCTAGAGTCCATCTTTGGGGAGGTGTTTATAATTCGTAGATCATATTTCGACTGACGCGGTCAAGGAAGAGGGCCTTCTCTGCTGTTGTTTCTGAGGAAAGCCCTCAATCTCTTCGCCTTCTGCAAAGGGGTCGAAACCTGGGTGTGCAGTCTTGTATAGGGACACATAGGGGGCCATAGGGCTGCTTGGTCCCATGAGAACTACCATACTTGCCTCCCTGTATTAACAACTCCTAGTCTCCCCATCTTCGGAACTTTTCGGTTTTTGTAATTTTATGATGTTAATGTAATAACATTACAAAATGTTAATCCTAAATTATTTGGTTTTAGAGAACTCATTGACAAAGAAATAAATGAAATTATATTGTTCTTTCATGGTTAATTGGTGATTCCCACTTCAAGGGGGACAAAATCAGGGAGAATTTACATTTGTTTATTATATTTAAACACCAGTCTTGATGACTTTATCCATAAAAAAATAAACATTAAAACCAATACAGTATCATAAAACTGTAATCCCTGTCAAATCCCTAATGACAGCTTTACCAAGGAAGCAACACAGAATCCCATTAGTCAGGTTTAAGGCAGGAAAAGGGGGTTAGGTTATAGAAGTGTAACTGTATTCCAGTTCTCAGTTATTATTATGTACCTCAAAGTACTGTTATCTGTGAGCCGTTTAAATTTCTTTCTTTCAATTATTCTAATGGATGGACTAATTCTTAAGAGGAGCCTAGACATGGTCTTATGAAGTTATCTGGGATGAGACTGAGTCTTCCAGACTGTGAGTTTGGTCATCTACCTATTAGATTCAGGTCCCTCTTGAGTTGTTAACGCTGCTCAGCAAAGAACGTATCATTGTTCCATGCAATGGTGTTAGCTTTACTGAGTAATGGGGTGGTTTCTTCTGCCTTGAAGAAGATGGTGGTGCACTGTCTCCTCAGGAAGCCATACTTGGGTCTAGTGATTTTGAATAACAGTCAACCCATCTCCAACTTTCCCTTTTTAGGAAGATCAATTGAGAAAGTGGTTGGACAGCTATTTGAGGAGATCCTGAAGGAAATGTATCACCATTTCACTCAAATGTTAGGCCAGGATCCAGTACTGGAGATAGCATTGGTAGTACTTGATGACTTCTGACAGTCAGGATGGGGATGGGGTATCCAGCTTTGTGTTCCTTGATCTCACAATGACTTGTATACCAATCATGGATCAGCTGCAGGGTTGGAAGATGGGAGTAGTTATATTCTAGTGGTTCTCCTCATTTCTCAGTGACTGTTTTCAGTTGATGTTTGGCAGGGGGATGGCTAGTACACTTAGTCCCTTAAGTACACAGTACCTCAGGGCTCTACACTCTCTTCTTCCTGATTAATATCTACAGGAAACCACATCTATCAGTTCAGGATCCACTATCACCAATATACAAATGATGCCCAATTGTACATCTTGACCCTGGGCCAGCCAAGTGATACTGTCGATGTCCAATCTTAGAATCCAGAAGCTGCATGGATTGGGATGGAGAGAAATAAATTCAGGCTCAATCCTACCATAATTAAGTGGCTGTGGATTTTTTACCACCATCCTGTCACACACACCCCAAGCTGAGGACTTTCTATCATTAGTCTTAGATGGAGTTGCATTTCCCACTTAAAACTATACAAGCTATGGGCCATCTTGGACTCGCTTCTCCTGCTGAAGGAGCAGGTGATAGCCGTGCCCAAAAGGGCCTTTGACCAGCTATACCTGCTGTATCAGTTATAGCTGTTCCTAAGTTAGAAGGTCACTCAAGTTCTAGTCACCTTTCAGTTGGACTATTGAAAAGCAATCTATATGGGGCCAGGGTCACTCATTCCAAATAAAATCATAACTGTCACACTAACTGAAGCTGAGTAATGATTGTCTGCCTATCGGTAACTAGGAATCTAGGAAAATATCTTAGTTACATACCTGCTCCCTTTCTGGGGAGTGTCAACTCATTCTGTATTATCAGTGGAGCTGACAGAAAGCCCTTCTGAACAATGAAAAATACATTTTTTCCACATTTCAACCTCAAGTTTGTACCCCTCACCCAGTCCTCAACATCTTCTAAATTATGTCAAGACTTGTACAACTCCAACTTGTCTGGAGTGGGAATATAAACCTGTATATCATCTGCATCTGGATACCTTATACTAACAGATAATTTCTCCCAGCAATTTCAAATATATTAAACAGCATGAGGGAAAACACTGACTCCTGTTGCACATCAAATTAATGCTCACTGGGCTGGCTCCTTTTCCTCTATCATCCCAGCTAAACTGCTCACATAGGGCACTGCAACAAACTACCCTCATTTCCAACCCAAGAAGGCTACTATGGCCAATGGTATAAACCAAGGATGTCAAACCCGCTGCCTATAGGCCAGATTCGTCACACACTAGCCACGCCCACCCCCCAATTTTAGCAAAGGGGGAAAAGTTGTGATATGTCACATGATGACAATGTGTCATCACGAGTTTGATACCCCTGGTATAAACCGGTATTGCTGCTGAGAAGCCCAATAATACCAGGATATGTATTTCAATGACTTCTATGCCTTGAAAATGGTTATCCACCAGAGCAATCAATGCTAATTTATGTCCAGATCTCAATTCAGACTGAAATTATTCAGCTAGTCTTCCAATGCATTCTGTAAAGACTCCCTATCAGTTTACCAATGGCTATCTTAATAAAAGGGAAGATTGGGGACAGGGCAAGTTCAAAACAGCTAACTTTTTTTGAAAATGTGACACAATAGTCTCTCTTTTAAGCAGACAGTAAAGACAGTAAAGAAGGATTAAACCCAACTTTTCATGATGCCCCAACAATTTGAAGGAGCCAGAAAGGGCAAGAATGATTTTTTTTTCATTTCATGGAATTCAGAGGCTAAAAAGAGTCCAGATAATGCTTCAACACATTGTGCAGATTCTGCCGATGATGAGTCATACCTACTGAATATGAGCAATTTCATCAGCAAAAGCCCCAGTAGCCAGGTAACAACACTTCCTGCCTGTCTTTTTCAAAAAAGCAATCCTAAACAAAACTGATGGGCAACATGACAAAATAAGAAAGGAGAGGTTTGAATGCTTTACTCCTCTTCCAGCCATGGTATAGGTTCAAATAAAATTTCATTCCCATGTTCAGGCAGATTACAACCCACACTGCCTCACAGACTGTTACCATATTCCATCCTAGAAGACAGCACTGACAGATTATTGGCATACTGTTGCCAAGTAATTTATAAAGGTGTAAAATGTATGTAACCATCAAGTTTAATGCAAAGGAATCTTTGCTCCTTTATGTGAAGATACATATGAAATATGTGGAAAACAGATTAGATCAATTGTGTTAGTCCTTACTTGCTGAGGACCTATTTCGGTAAGAGAAAGCTAGGCATTATTGTCATAGCTAATACAGTTTCTCTCTGCCCCCCCCCTCTCTCTCACACACACACCCCTATGGGACAGTACTGGGCAGGAGTGTAGTTAATAGACTTCATTACAGTACTTCAGTAATGTACACTATAGTACATTACAGTACCAGCTACTAATGAAAGAAATGAGATTCTAAGCAGTTCTACGAATTGTTCCATGTGATTTCCAGGACACTGAGTATCGATGGAATGTTTACAACTAGGTTTCTTAGCTGCTGATAGTTCTATAGCTTTGTGACTAGCAGGAGATCTTGTTGAGAGCAGTAGTTATAGCAGTAGAATAAAAAGTGTCTGAAGCCAATTCTTTACTATAACCTAACTTATGCTACCTAAACCATTATATTTTCTGAAAACAAACAACTGAGCAAAAATCTGTTAATTGCTGGTGAGTGCCATAACAATCTTTGGCAAGTTCTGTTTGTAGAAAAGTAGAACAAAGCCATGGATATTGAGGGAACAATGGAAGTAGTGTGGTAACCTAATAATCAAGAGGAAATTCTTATCCATCATTGCCTGATTTGAGTTTCATGATGAATTGGCCATTAAATAATGAAGTTGCATACATTTTATCATTAAGGGTGAAGAACTAGGTCAATTAAAATTACATGAAATGAGTTTTCCCCATTTTTTTTTTCAAAAACAGAACCCTATAAAACTGGCAAGCTACAGAAAGTAAGTCTGATATTTTTTTATTTGACCTCTCCTAGATGTTTTGAAGCTAAACTGTCCCTCCCCCTTTTAATATGTTAATAGGAACACCAATTCCTGGGGGCGGGAGATATATGTGTGCATATATAAAAGACATTATTATTTAGTGCCTTTCTACAGCATTGAGAGAAGGGCAACCACCCACTTCCTTCCTTGACAAAGAGAACATAGTTTTTCTCCATCAATGTCAAGAATAGACACTGTAAATTCAGTTGTTCTAATCTCCAGACATCTATCAGCAATAGGGTGGGACCGTCTGAATTAGTATTTCTATGAAACCAGAGGCTGGACATTTCTTAAAGCACTCAATGATTTCATCAGCCATTTGTTCATACTTTTCCCCATGGGGACCAAGTTGCTGTTTTCTCCAAGCCATCTATCTATTATATTACACTCTGCGTAAACACAAATTATGTTTGTTAGAAAATTAAACATAATATTAATAATGATATATGTCTATGTCTCCATAATCAGTTTTATGTTAAAGAAATATTCCAGCAAAGGGAAGAAAGCAATAGCAGGTTGCTAAATCTTACTTTTCTATTATTCTGAGCTTTTCAGGAGACTAAGCTTCCTGCAGAATTTCCAGTAAAAGTTTAGCCCTATTTGAAATATGTGGAAATTCAGATCTGGATCTAACTCACAATACTAACTTAGTTCATTTCAGCTGTAAAATAGTTTGTCACACAGTCAGCCAAACGTTTAGACTAGGTTTGGAGTTTTTAATCTACCTATCAAGTTCTTCCCAATGATCTGGGATAGACAGATGTCGTTTGAAAGTGTTAAAGGTATCGTCACCGGATGAAAGCTGTTCCAAGTAAAGCTTCTTTTTGCAATTGATTGATGTGAATTTTGTCAGTGCCAATGGTGTTCAAGTGGTGCTCCACATGTTTTGGGATTGTAACTCAGGCACCTATTACTATTAGTACAATCTGCTTTCTTTGCAATAGTTTTTCAACTTTTATTTGCAAGTCCTTGTATTTGTTACTTTCTCCAGTTCTTTCTGTTGTCTTCTGCTGTTTCCAGGTACTGCCATTTTCACTATGCAGACTTTGGTAAAGAAGAGGTAGTCATGTTACCCTAACAACAGTCATCTGATTGCATGATCAATTTGAAGCCAGGAGGCCAAGTTCTAGCAAAGAAATCATATTTCATGTCTAGATACAATTTAGCCATTCTTAAGAAATATTTGCATACCAATATCAAAAAAGGAGTTATTACCCTTCCAACTCATCAGCACTGGCACCCAAAAACAAGGAAAAACATCGACCACTCTAAAGGGTGATTCTAATTCATGATTATAAAGATCTAAATAGGTTAAAAATTAGAAGCTATCATCCACTCCCCCTTATCTCAGATCTTTTAGATCAGCTACAAAAAACACAGATCTTTATAAAACTAGACTTCAGGAGTGCTGAAACAGAATAAAAAAGGACATGAATATTTAACAATCTTTGATACAAGATGCAGTAAGTTTGAATACACAACGATACCTTTCAGTCTGGTTAACTATGGAAGTGCTTTGTTTCTAGATCCAATATGTACTTAGATGACATATTAGTTTATTCTGAAGATCCCCTCTTGCATGTCACCCATGTCAGAAATGTATTGCAAAAATTACAGGACAATAAACTTTGCCAAACTAGAAAAATGCACTTTAGATTTGCCTCAATTGGACTATTTGGGCTACAGAATCTCTACAGAAGGATACAGGTATATCCATCAAAGCTACAGACTATTCTATCATGGCACCTTCTCCCTCCCCCATAATATGAAAGATGTCCAGCACTTTCTGGGCTTTGCTAACTTCTATAGGAAAGTTATCCCTAATTTTGCTGACTGTGAAAAACCATTGTCCCAGCTCCTAAGATAGGGTTGCCAATTCTCCTGGTGAACCCAAGAGTAATTGGCTGACAGTTGGAAACTGGATGAAAGTTGTCCAGTATGATTGGATCTAGTGATGGTTTCCTGAGAAGGGGCAAACCAACATTTTCTTAATAAATGAAGGGAATCCACTTTTCTTATAATCCGTTCCTAATTACCCTTTCCCATATTAAGATCCTTGCACATCCAAGGAAACCTTATATCATGCAAGCTTACCCGTTCTACTTGTCCTTCTTTATGTTTCATCTTGTAAACCTTGAGTTTTGGCAGACACTCCTCTGTATAATTCTTCTCTTCCATTCCATGGAGAAGTATCCCATGAAATGCCAGTCTGCAAGTATTTGCATGAATATCAGTGTCCAATTTTGAGCCAATTACAAGACAAAATTTAGGACAGGTAACTGGTTTTTCAAATTCAAGTAAGGCCCACTGTTGTTTTGGGACCTGCCTTTCTTCAACTTGGCCATTTTCCTTGTTTTCTTCTGAGGACTTTGAATCATTGGAAAGGTATTCCTCCTCATAAAGGTATTCCTTTTCAAAATCAAAATAATTTTCTAGAGGCTCTTTACTGAAGTCATCAGGAGTTGGGCTGAAGAACATCACTCTTCCCATAACAGTCTCATGGCCAACTGTAATATGAAACTTCGCCTTGGTTTGAAGAGTCCCTCGAAAATATGGGATTTTCTTTAAAGAGATAATGGCAGCATGGATCGTCTGGAGAGATTCAGGTGTACAAATGAGGCCTCGTTCCAACAGCTTTGGATCAAACTGGGTTACACAAATTCCAACCCTATCCCCTTGCATGGCATAAGTTACTGGTGTATGAAACATCTGCATCGACTTTACTTTCTTTGTCACCTATTTATGGGAAAAAGTATAACAAAAAAAAAACCTGTTAGCATTTTTCTTGTATTTTAAAATAGTAATTTAAAATATTTGTACTCTATGCGTATACTTTTACAATAGTAAGATATTATTTTTGCTGTTTTTTAACATTCTCATTAATTATCCAGAAAATTTATCTTAAATTACCTAAAGGAATGCTTAATTTTTTTTATGCAAGAAAATAGTATCAGC
>JANHZT010000632.1:65752-85313 GCA_032468215.1 Stegonotus admiraltiensis
TTCATTTTGTTAAGTTGTCTAGAACAATAATAAAGCAGTCTTTAAAAAATAAGTCTAATAATTTGAACATTCTATAGGCATTTATAGTTATTGACTTACCTCCTTGCAGCAAACAACAAACAGCCAGTTTCAGTTTCAGCACAGTCTGATTAGCACAAAAAACAGCCCATTTCAGTTTCACTTTCAGTTTTAGCATAGCCTGATTAGCACAAGCAGCTAATAGTTTCAGGCTGCAGGGATTGCCATAGCCTATTGCCACCTGCCTGCAGCCTGAATCAGTTGATGGTCGGGAGGCCGATAATCAGTTGCTTGTGCTAATCAGGCTGTGCGCTGTTTGCTGCAAGGAGGCAAATTGCTGGGAGGCAGAGGCCAAAGGGTGGGTGTGGGTGGGTGGCGCTACATTTAAATACGGTAATATATTTTGATACACAGTATGCCAATTGGCCATTTTTAGCCCACAAGCAACATTCTGGAACCAAAGGGATACTGTCATTTGAAAACTTTCACCCGCAGTCTTGGTAAACAGTTCAATATTTTTCTTTCTGCTTTCTTAAAAGCCCCAGATGTGTTCCACACATCAAAAGTGCCTAACTTATAAAGTTAAAAGTAAATCAAGGGGTTTTGTTCCAAGTCATCATTGATGAACTAATTATTCCTAGATGTTGCTTAATAAAATATTATTTTTACACATTAAAATATTTAACAGAATGAGTCCTTTGAGTAATAGGAAAGGTCTGATTCTGGCTTATAAATTTTAACATTTTCTTCAAAATACATTAAATATTACTCAGAACTATCTACTACCAGCAATGGGTGATAATAGTAACCAAACTAATTTACATGGTAACTAAAATAAATTGCTCTGTTTTTCTTTCATGGAAGTAAAGCAGGGGGAGAGATGACAAGTTCTCTAGACCTTCATCTCAATGCCAAAACAAGAGCTTTTTCTTAGGTCGCTCACTGTATTTAATTGTTGTCAAATATTCCACTTGAAATATGCAAACTTGGATTATGTAAGAACACCATTAATATATTATGAACTCTTATAAACCCTCCTAAAAAGCATCATTTTCTGCTAATGAACATTTGGCTTTTAATTATAATAAAATGGAAAGAAAAAGTTATTTTAACCACATTCATTTTGTTTTCTTTCTCTCATAGAAATATGAAAATCCAGAGAATACATTAAAATGCAGTAACATTTTAAGTACCGCCACTGAACGCAAGACGTTCTGAGAATGATTTCTATAAAACAAACATTTTCCTTTCCTTCATTTTAAATATGAACAAATTATAACTTGACCAAGAAGAATTAATACTGTAATTAATCATGACTTACACACCAAACTGGTAAAAATGGCATTCCAGTATAATCTTGTTTATTAAATGAAATCTCTATGTTTACCAATCATGAGACTAAAGAATATCATAACTTCAATTTTCTTCAGAACATCTAACTTTAATGTGAATTTGAAAATGAATTTGAATTTGAATTTGAAAATGACATTATAATCCCATTAAATTGGTCAGGAATAAACCCACTGGGGTTCAGTCGGATATTTCCAAATGAGTACAGATTTTTCAATCTAAGTTATTTCCAATGCTTAGTCTCAGTATTACAAGTCTTTAAAAGAGGACGGGGAAAACCCAACAGTTCAGTGAGTAATCCTTCTCTAATTTAAGTCCTAGATATCATGGGTTCCAGCCAACAATGTCACTTCTCCAAATCTACACAAGAGGATTGTTCAATCTTCAGAAAGATATAGAAGGCATTCTGGAAATTAAATGAAGAAGGAAAATCTGTTCTACCAAAATTCTATATTAGAACTGATTATATATCAGTTCTATATTACTTATGAATGGACAAAGTTGGATATAACCCCATATCAATTAAGCAGGTCCCCCAAGCAATATAAACTGACCTATTGACTCAGCTTGATCCAACCCTTGCAATCTGATTAACAGATATAAACAAAGGTTCTCCAATTATTGATAACAGTAGTTAAAATTAAATTGTCACATTGCTTCATTTTTATATATCCTTTTGTTTACATAAGCCTTCTTTAAAGCACAAAAGTAGACTTGTTATAATAGTGGGTCTTCTAAAAAAAAGGACCAATTTTTTTTATAATACTGAATATACTGTACATAATAAGCATGGAGATTTATTAAACTTGAAGAAGAAAAGTTGTCCAAAATTAGTCCGAATAGTTAAACAGGACAAATTGCTTATTACATTCTGTTCCTGCTATTTTAAGAGCATGTAAATGCTAATGTTTACTCTAAAATTCATGCCTCGCGTTGTCCGCGAGGCACCTTGCGAGAGGGGTTGGTCCTCTCGCCTCTGTTGTTCAACATTTATGTGAAGCCGCTGGGTGAGATCATCCGTGGTTTTGGGATGAGGTTCCATCAGTACACTGATGATACTCAGCTGTACATCTCCACCCCAGACCAAACCAACGATGCCCTTGAAGTGATGTTCTAGTGCCTGGAAGCCGTGTGAGTCTGGATGGGGAGGAACAGACTCAGACTCAATCCTTCCAAGACCGAGTGGCTGTGGTTTCCGGCGTCCCGATATGGTCAGTTGGTGCCATCGCTGACTATTGGGGCGAGTCATTAGCCCCCATGGAGAGGGCTCGCAATTTGGGTGTCCTCCTGGATACACGGCTGTCCTTGGAAGGGCATCTGACGGCCGTGGCCAGGGGAGCTTTTTGTCAGGTTTGCCTGATACGCCAATTGCGTCCCTTTCTGGATTGGGATTCCTTACACACGGTCACTCATGCCCTCATCACTTCCTGCCTGGATTACTGTAATGCTCTCTACATGGGGCTCCCCTTGAAGAGCACCCAGAGGCTCCAACTGGTCCAGAATGCGGCTGCGCAGGTGGTTATGGGAGCGACGTGGCGCTCCCATGTGACACCACTTTTGCGTGAGCTACACTGGCTTCCGGTGGTCTTCCAGGTGCGATTCAAGGCGTTGATTAACATCTTCAAAGCGCTCCATGGCTCAGGACCTGGATATTTACAGGACCACCTTCTGCTACCAATAACCTCCCACCGACCAGTGCGCTCCCACAGAGAGGGGCTCCTCGGGGTGCCGTCGGTTAGGGGCTCCTCAGGGTGCCGTCGGTTAGACAATGCCAGCTGGCAACACCCAAGGGGAGAGCCTTCTCTGTGGGCGCTCCTGCCCTCTGGAACGAACTGCCCCCGGAGTTGCGGAGGATCCCAGATTTGCGCACCTTCCATCGGGCTCTTAAGACCTTACTTTTTCAGCAAGCTGGGCTAGCTTAAATTTTAATTCTGTTTTACATTTTAATCAAATTTTATTGGGTTCAACTGGGTTTTTAAACATGTTCAGCCTTAATATTTAATTTGTTCTAATTGGGTTTTAACTTGTATTTATGTATATTGGGTTTTTAGTCTGGCTGTTCACCACCCTGAGTTCTTCGGGAGAAAGGGTGGTATAGAAATTAAATTAATAAAAATAATTTAAAAATAATAAAATTATTATGTTTTAATATATTATCCATATGCCTAACCTCTTACATTATGCTGGGAAAATACCATATTTTTCTATTTACATTTTGGAAACCTTGGTAAAAATCTGTATCTCAGTCAAGTTATAATATTTGCCAACCATAGGAGAAAAGAATTTGTCCATGAATACAAAGATCCAGGGAGCTCTTACACCTAGCCTGCATGTTGAACCACATGAGAACCTGTATTTAAGGATGCTTACGCAAATGTATTTTGTTATTGCTACACATGGGAAAATAATTTAATTATCAAAAGCAACGTTAACAACATTCAGGTTTAGGCCATTCTCTAGAGTAGAGAAAAAATACTTATATAGTAGACTCTATGGACTTGTAATTAGAGAGGCAATAGCGGAATTCATATATATTCTAAATGTTTTGACTTCAACTCCAATCAGCCTACCCAAAACCAAGGGAATATGTATATCTCAAAACCTCTGGAGAATACTCAGTTGCCTGTGTTAAGTCCAATATTGATACAGCCCTGGGCAAGGTCCCCTTATTATTTTGTATCATTTAATATCCATCCAAAACAAAAAATAAATTGTAAAATGTAAAAAAATGTTTTTACTGAAAAGAAAAAGCAAGTAAAACAGGTATAGCAGACCTTTACTGACCTTAAAACATATTTTTTTTTAAAAAAAAACTCTCTCAAAAGTCTAAAAACATTAAGAACCCATATTTTTTCATCATCACATGTCTATTCTGCCAGTATTACTCTGGCTAATAAAAAAACATATCATGGCATAAAACCATGAATAACAAAAAAGTTGGAAACAGAATTTAAAATGTAAGGGAGCGATATTAGGATTTAAACAGTTAACAAGGTGGAGAGAAAAAGCAACAGGTATCATCATTCTACCCATATTAAGTTTAGAAAAACACACAGGAATGCATTCTCTTGCACGTTCCTCCCTCCCTCCTGTGTGGATGGAAGGACTTGACCAATCTGAGTTCAATCATTCTTTGTGATTTCATCAAACCATAAATAGATTTATAATGAACTCTGGTTAATTTAACAAGTTAGATTTATAATTACGGTTTATTGATTGATCGATCATATTTATTCCATTTATCCCATCTCAAAAGAAGCAACTTGGTTGGAAGTTAACTTGTTTTTGAAACTGTTTTGTTTCAACTTGTCTTGAAAATAATTCATGTAACTGAAACAAAACATGGGAAAAAGGGAAGGAAGAATGAACTAAAACATGTATGGGCAATTATTTGGTGGCGATGGACTATATTTATTTTAAAAAAGCTGAAAGCCATTAAATGAATGGGCTGGGTATTAGGGATTTTCAATTTTTTTTTTATTTCTAAAATAAAAATGCTTATTTTGAAGCTTATATCATAGTTTTCTTATTTTTCACCTCAGAATCAGTCAATGAAAATTTCATAGGCTGCAACAAGTTTATACAGAGACTACACATAGCCCTGGAACTTCATGTTCTTCATCCCATATTAGTTCGCTACTTAACAGATAAAGTAGCGTTCCTTCTAGAACAAGTGTTTCTTCTAGAACAACAATTACAGAACTATTCCTTCCTGTTGTTACTTTTTATGCAAGGCAAGAGGAATTAATAGGGTAAGAAAGATGAAGGGAAACCAGAGATATAAGAATCCAGAATTACCAGGACAATGAGAGACAGTCTCACTGAGATAATTTCCAATATAAAATTTTAATGTCCAAAAAATCAACTAAATCTAGAGAATATGAACAAATTCTTATATACCATATACTGTACACTCATATATTTCGTGCTTTTATATCTGCCCATAATTAACATCAGGCAGCTGATGATATAAGATGATCAAAGTTAACCATAAAAACCTACAGGACATCAATCTATACTACATTTTTTTTCCAAACATGTTAGGAATTAAGATTAAGGATTAAGCAATGCTTTATTAATCTATGCCAATTTGTTTCAGAAATATTTATTTCAAATATTTCCGTTTAAAAATACATGTCTTTTCTGCAATGGCAGAAGAGCATTTTAGAACGAAGAAAACTAGAAACTAGGAAAGGTGGAAAGAAAGGATTGTAGTACTGATCTTTTTCCTCATTTGCAGACAATTACTTCAAAACACTTAATAGGCACAAAAATAATCCCAAAAATGAGATATGTTAGCATCAATTAATTTAACTCACATAGCCAAGAAATGTTTTTTCAGAGTTGAGAGATCTAGGCCACACATGGGGCATCATGATTTGTACAATGATTTAACAGACTTTAAAATTTACAGTTACACTTACAACAACAGTATGGTCTGTCAGTGCACATTTTTATGGAGAAATATCCTACAAATGCAGATTAGGAAGAACGGATGCAAAATCTAAACAATATAATATACTTTTTTTAAAGATAAAGCAAATTGGTCATGCTTATTTTTAATTCTGACTTATTCTTATTTATCAATTGTCAAAATTACCTTGGCAGAGATAGAAAAGTTCCATTTAAAATTTGGAAGAACCATGTGAGCTACACAATAATGGGAGATACTGTATAAATAAACTATCTAAATCAATGTAAGACAGCTTTGTTCATATATTAAAAGCATTACAATTCAACAATTTGAAATTCCAAATGAGCAAGAGGCTGCAACACATTCCAACACATGCAACTAGCATGTCTTTATTATGGAAAGAATTAAAATGGGACATTTGGGAATCTTTTTGTGAAAACCTGAATCTCAAAATATACTCCAAACAGTTCATACAATTGAAGGAGAAATGGAATTCATTATTTGCAGGAGCTAAATAGACACATTACCACAAAATCTGCAGGGAAATATTTGTACTTATATCACACAAAAGCTACAAAGGGAAACATATTTTTACTTCTAAGATCAGCATTAGAGATAAGTAAACACACAATTCCATGTGATGCAAATCCACCCTGTAGGACTGCAACACAGAATAATGTAATCGGATAAAAAACAGCAGCAAGTACACATTTGGTCGCAAAATGTGTACTTTCATAATGGGGAACCAACTGAATGGGAAATATCTTAAGATAAATGCAGGTGTTCTCATCCAAATACATTTCTTACAATATAGGGAAATGGCTTCTATACTGCAAGTTCTGCCCATATCAGACAGTGTAAATTCAATTGTTTCTTCGTACATCAGAACAGGATTTTGGAGACGAAGCATACCTAACTATAAGTCAGGAAATAACAGACTTAAAATGTGAAAAATTCACATACATGCTTTAAAAAGTGATTATATGCTTCAATTCCTTGAAGAGAGATTGTGCTAACAAAGTCCTCTCTCGGTTTTAAAAGGTTGTAATAAGCCTCAGTTTTCCTTTCTTAAAATTATACTGAACTGTGCTCGTGATTCTTCTGTTCATAAAATATTCAAATATATTTTTATCCTAGAAAAGTGCAAAAACTTAATGCACAGACCTATTAAACCAATGTCTTTTGTATTTTGATTGTTCTTATTTACAAACTGGAAGAATGTTAGAAATGAAAAAACGTTGGTAGAAACAAGCAAATAAACCAATTAACCTTGCACATCATGTTCACTTATACTCTTTTATGTTGTGAAAACACCAAGAACAGAGGACCAGTTGCACCAGTTAAGCTATCCACATTCATTAATTTAGTAGTACACTACATTTTTCATAATATTTAACACTGAATGAAGAAATAAGTGCTTCTCTGATTCCTTGGTGCTCTTTTCCCTTGAATTACGAGGTAGAAAAAAAGACATTTTCAGGTGTCTTTACAAAGTTGCAGTACTCTATTATCAGAGCTCAAAATAAGAATAAAAAATTCTACTTCCCAGTTTGAATTGATCGCATAATAACAACTGCCAGGATCCTCAAAAATAATAGCTGCTACAATTTAGTATTAGGTAGTTTAAAGCCTTTTATAATTTACCTTTAGTAATAATTTATATGCCTTTTGACCAAAACAGAAAAAAGTAACTTCAGCAACAGTTTTATTCCTTTCTAAATTCCTACTATCTTTGTATATAAAATGGCTAAGGGGCATTCTGTATATGTTCATTTTTCTTGTCTAAGTATTTGTTGCTCTGGAACTACAGAGAAAGGAAATCACTTTGTAATTTAACATTCATTCAGCTCTAGTAATTTTTCTATAAGTCTTTGGCTCCATCTGCTGACTTTTAATGTTCAAAATAATTGATAGCTGAAGCATTAGTCTTAGAATCTTAGTTTGAAGGTCATTCCTTTTAGTCATGAGGAGCACTTCAGATCAGGATCATCACTGAAATGGCTTGAAAGAATTGAAGAGCAATTTCAGATTAATACTACTCCATGAAGCTAATCCAGGAACACAGCCTAGGTACCAGTTTTCAGAACTTTTAAGATGAATCAAGTTAACCTAAAAAAAAAAACTAAACTAAAAGAAAAGCAACAAGTGGCAGCAACACAGAGACCTGTATCAATCCAAGCCATGATTTGTAGTCTTACTGAATAAATCACATTTTTAACTCATAAAATACCCTAAGCCAAAACAAATCAAATAAAATTATGGATTATTATGGTATATGAATCCAGTCACCATATTATAATTACTGACATTATTTCATTGTTATATTGCTTGTAAATTAAAAATAAAAACTGGAAATCTTTGTTACTGCAGATAATTTTCTCTAATAAACGTTTTTGCACAGAATTTGTAGAGAGTCAAACAGCTGATCTTGGACAAACTATGCAAAAATGGTTACAAAAACAAAAGTAAGCTCTAAGCCTGGGAAGAAGAATCTACAGATAACCTTAACCCGTACTGAGTGCCGAATAGTACACGCTTTGAGTTCTTCGAGCGCGTGCTATCTGCGCTAATTCGCAGCTTCTTCCCTGTGCACTGTGTGCACAACTGCACCATCTGTGCTTGCATGTGGCTTTTGTGCAACCCCCGTGCGCTGCGTGCACAATCACACCATCTGCACATGCACACAGTTTTCACATGGCTTCCCATAGGCTGTGCATGCAATTGCAACATCTGCGTATCAGTTTTTGTGCACGCAATGCATGCATGTGAATGCTGTCTACGCATGGCGCACTGTGCATAAGTACTCTTGTGTGCATGCGCAAACGCATATACATGATAGCTCCAAAGGCCAGCTGGGTCCCCTGAATTGCACACATGCGGACCGGAAGCCCGAACACCAGCTGGGGCGTGTGCACATGCACAGCTGCAGGTGAGTTGTGCGACAGCTCGTGTGCCCAGAAAGATGGCTCTGCGTACCACCTCAGGTACGCGTGCCATAGGTTCGCTATCACAGGCCTATATCAATAGAGTTCTAGTCATTCTTGTGGGATCTGTTTTCTGCCAAAGCCGAGACCCTGGCCTTCTTTCAGGGGCTGATAGAACTTTCCCTAATGTACACTAAAAAGTAATGTCTCTAATATTTATATTTATGTGTGTGTGTGTGTGTGTGTGTGTGTGTGTACAGTTAATATCTCGGGCTTCTTCCCGTGTAATTGTAAACATATCCTTGAAAGGGTAGTAGCGACGTTTCAACGAAATCGCATCCGTCATCTTCTGGCCGATGTTCTCGGTTTGAAATACATCATTATTTATGAAAATATATTACTTCAATGATATATTATTCCAATGATACTTTTAATGCAACATCCTCTGATATAAATTCTCATTATAACTTTACTTCTAGTATCTTTTGGATGGCTTATTTTCAAAATAATTTTTGCTCTGAACAATTTTAACACAAAATTGGGGGCACAACAAAAATATGTGCATTGACTCCTATCTTTCTTGACAGATTATATCATTTTGATCGACAAGAATTTCATGGTATCTTTTTGCTATTATTTTTACACCACATTTCCTCTTGAAGAAGCCCCTAATTAGTTCACAGAAATTATAAAAATAATCTTCTATAAAACAATTTTGTAAAAAAAAGCAATATTGAAACACATTTCCAGAATGTACAAATGTTTACATCCTAAATCATCTCACCCTATTAAGTTACTTAAATTTACTTATTTAAAATGTATTTAATTAGTTATTTAAATTAAGTTATACCCTATTTAAATCAGTTCAGTTTTGTGAACTCCATTACTGATCGTTTTAACGCAGTCTTGGAGATAAAAATGCAAAAGCCAATTCAAGGATGACCAGCTTTTTTAGAAGCAGAATTTCACACATCCCAAGCTCAAATATGAATTCTTCTTTCTATATCACTTAAATTGCCTTTCTTAAATATATAAAAACATGACCTATATGACTAGACTGCATGGTTTTAGTTTATTTTAGTTCATATAATAACCTGGCTGAGTGATTATATTCAGAACATGACTGCTCAACACAACCAAAGACTAAATATCCTGATTGGATTATCCAAAGCATTCTATGTGGGATTGCCCTTCAAGACCTTCTGGAAGTTGCAACCAGTCCAGAATGCAGTGATGTGCACAATTTGGGTGGCCCACAGTTCACACAAATTACAGAGCTTTTTTTTTGCTACTACATTGGTTCCCATTTGTTTTCCAGGAACAATGTACAGAGGTGACATGATAGCAATGTTCCAATATCTAAGGGGCTGCCATAAAGAAGAGGGCTCAACTTAATATCCTGAAGGCACCACAAGAAACAATGCTTAGGAACAAATCAAGGGGAGAACCAACCTTGAACTAAGGAGAAATTTCCTGACATTTAGAACAGTTCATCATTGGTACAACTTGCCTCCAGAAGTTGTAGATGCTCCAACACTGGAGATTTTTAAGAAAAGTTTAGTCAACCATTTGCTGAAATGGTATAAGGCTGTGATGGTAAACCTATGGCATGTGTGCCACAGGTGGCACACAGCGCTCTGTGGACATGCAAGCCATCACCTCAGTTCAGATCTGCTGCGCATGCGCACACGCCTCCTTCTGGCCAGCTGGTTGCTGGGTTTCTGCCGTGCATGCATGGAGGGCGTGGCACATAAGGGGGTGCGTGCATGCGTGGGGGTTGGGGAGCGTGCGGAGCCACATGTGCATGTGTGGGGGCCGGGGGCATGCGGCAGGCGCATGAGTGCACATGAGAGCAGGGTGTATGCGTAGCACCACACACGCATTGTATTTTGAGGTTTGGGCATGTGTGTATTCACACATGCGCACTTTGGGCACTCGGTCCAGAAAAGGTTAGCCATCACTGGTATAGGGTTTCCTGCTTGAGCAGAGGGTTGGACTAAAAGACCTCCAAGGTCCCTTCCAACTCTGTTATTCTGATTATCATCTTTAAAGCCCTACATGGCACAGGGTTAGATTATCTGCAGGACTGCCTCTTCCTAAGGATATCTGCCCATCTCATTGTCAGATAGGATGGCTGCACCGTAAGATCCTTCCCTTATATATTGTCTGAAGGGACCTCAGAGGCATACGTTCACTGTAGCCAGCCCAGCCCTTCGCAATAGTTTTCCATCTGAAACTCAAGGGGGTCCCCGCCATTTTAGCCTATAGAACAGGGGTGTCAAACTCATGGCCCACAGGCCGGATGCGTCATGCTATGCCCACCCATTTTAGCAAAGAGGGGGGAAAGTCTCAATATATCCCTGCACCCCTGTTATAGAAGGCCTTAAAGACCTGGGTCTTCCCCAAACATTGGGCTGGGGAGACAGTCAGGTCAGGAGGTCGATAATTTGGTTGGTCTGGCATTTGATGGGAAGGCTTGTTTTGTTTTTATTGGTTTTTGTGAACCGCCTACAATCACTATGTGAGATAGGCAGTCGTATACAGTTAAGTTCTTTAAATAAAATAAAACATTTAACTCACTTTATTTGCCACAGCAACATTTCACATTGCCACCTCCCATATGAAAAAGAAGACCTTCCCTCACCACCACTACCCCATCTAATTATCTGAACTGATAGGGGTATCTCAAATTCACTGATAACCGAAGAAGAAAATCAAAGAAATGAGCAAGAAGTAGAAAAGGTTGCAAACTTAGCTGTGGAAAAGAACAAATGCCTTTGAAGGTTAGACTGAGGGTAAGCTATTGATTTGGAGTCAGTTGCTGTTTTCCTGGTGAATTTAACCCTTTTCCTATTGCTAATGTAGAGCTTTTTCCTCTTTTTCTGTCCATTTCTCCTTATCTTCATTCAGTTTTGTTCCCCTTTGTCTTCTCCTCCTTTTCTAGTACTTTTGCTCCATTGTTATCCTCTTTTCTTTTCTTTTCTTTTCTTTTCTTTTCTTTTCTTTTCTTTTTTGTTTCTTCTGGAAAGTAGGAAATTGGTGCTTGTGTGTGTGAATAATAGACAGTATATGCAGGTGGGGATTCATTTTATAAAAGGGATTTCTTATTCTGTTTTCAACTAATTTTAATAAATAACTATTTTTGAGGGAGGCATGGCCCTGCCTTTGGGTGACTTTGTGTTTGTGCACGCACAAGTGACATATGGACACATTTATCAGAAAGAGGGAAATCTTTTAAAGGAGTTTCAGCTGAAGCTGACAGCCCTAGGAGTCTTGTCTCTATGGTTTTTGTTCCATGTATACATACTTGGGAGTGGAAGAGACCCATTTTAAATTCAGTGTTAAACTTTTTTTCATTATATAATGGTAGTTCTTATAAATACTTGAAAACCTCAACCTGAATTTTAAACTGAAACTCAAATATTACATCTAGAAAAATGGGATCAAAATTGAAAGTATATACTAGTTAAGTAAAACATCTTTTGGAAATAAGACCATAAAACAAGCTGCGCAGGATTACAATAAAGCTTTACCTAACCCAAGCTTTTTGTTCTCCCAACAACTCATAAGGTGTCTATGAGATGCTCAGAACTACAACAACGTCATCTTTAAGCATAGAAGTCAGCAAGTCCAGGCTGGATGAAGAGCTCATTATCTCCAATAGCAGATCTACACTGATCAATCTACATATCATGTCAGTGGTCTGCTCTACAGCAGTAGCTTCTATTGGGGTGCAGTGCTGCAACTTAAGAATGAGGCAGCCCTGTTCCCTGCTAAACAAGTCCAGGGCAAAAGTTCAGTAGGTCAGCCAAGAGGATATAAGTGCTGGAGCCAGGGAAGAAACTGATGCTGTCTAATTTAGCCAGGACCCAACATGTAGCAAAGATGACTAATGTGCAGCACAACCCATTTGGAGTAGAGACCCTGATGGAAATAATGTGGCCATTAATGTTTATCCAAGATAATAGATATGGAATCTTTAAAATGTTAATGATCGAAGTCTGCCAGGAATTAGATGTGCATACTGTACATACATACATGTATATAATTTCCTTAATTTATATACTTTTTCATTGAATGAAAGTATCCCATTTGTTTATACTAAATTCATATTCATTTTTTAGATAATGACATAAGGTAGAAAAATATATAAAGTCAAAACAGTCAAAATGATCAAATTAATAATTCAATAAATTCATATGATCTCAACATTCCCAAAACACTTAAACCACAGAAATCATTATACAAATCATGATTCCTTATAACTTAAATTACATATGAAAATTAAAAAAAAAAGTCAGAGTTAACATTTTATAATACAACCATTACAAATTAATACAAAAATAGAAATTAATCCTAAACTGAATTAAAAATGGCAAATAAAAAGGCAGAGCTAAATACATATTTTGATTTTAGTATTTCAATTTGTTTTCCAACTTTCAAGATTTCTAAAATTTTGGTGCTACTATATTTTTATTTTGATCTTATTTGGTAGAACACCAGAACAATGAGTTTTCCTTCATAAATATATTTTATTGAAAAGGATTTTTTTTAGAAACAGCAGGATAACCTATGTTAATTCCAAAGCAGACTCCAATCAGATATTTAGCAGATTAAAGCAAACAAAATAATCCAAATTTTTGAATTTATCACATATAGACTTTTTTTAAAAGCAGTAATCAGGCTCTTTCCTGGTCAATATGACTGTATTAACTGCACAACCAGAGAAGATTAACTACACAAACAGAGGAGATCTCTGATTAATGTAAACATTAATGCTACCAAGCTTTGCAGCATTCCCTCCACTATTTTTTCCTTCTGTCCCAACCAAGAAAAAAAATGAACTGTGTGTCTATTCAGTAGCTCTTACTCCATATTATAAACTGATCCCATATGAAATAAATCTATTAAACCAACCTATGTTCCTAATAACATGAATTAAGCCAAACATCTCTCAGATATAATCATCAGTGGAAAATGATGTACCATGACTAAATTACAAGATTCAGATGTTCAAACTCTAATCAGAAATTATTTGTGTTTTCCAAAAACACGCAATGCATTAAAGTTTGGATTTTATTATTACTTCTATTTCACATGCAAGATAAATGCATATTACAGTAAGTCAGGATCAGTTTTTAGTGTTACATAATATTGAAGAATGGTTGTAGCAGTGAAGAAGTTGAGTTACGATTTAGAAAACTCAGGTTCAGATGCCTAAGCCATGAAAGTTCATTGGGTGACTTTTGGCCTGTGGACCCCTAACTAACCTGTGATAGAAAGTTGCTTTGACAGAAAGAAGGTAAAGGAGAATGTCAAGCCATTACAGAAAAGATATCTGAGTCCTAAGAAAGTAGAAAAGATGTGAAACAAACTCAGAACAACTCCACCTCGTTTGTGCTAAGTATAAAATGAGGTAGAATGAAGCTTTAATGGGCTTTCAAGATTCTGTGAGAATAGCCTAATCAAGTTAGGGAACATTCTCAAGAATCACTTGGGAGTTGGGCGGCATAGAAATGCGACAAAATAAATAAATAAAATAAATAAATTCCAAGCCTCCCAAGCCTCTTAAAAACTCCTATTTGCTGAGCTTGTCTATTTCAGAGGATGATAGCATCAGTGCAATGTACAAAGACCGTATGATGCCACGACTGGCAGATTTGCACTGGTTATCAATTGCTCACAAGCACAATTTAAGGCACTGATGTTGCGCTTTAATGTCCAACTGTTTGAGAGCTGAAAGAAATACAAAGGTGGGGCATAAATTCAGCACATAAATAAACTCAAAACATTCAGATTTCTACTTGCATTCCAACACAAGTCTACGAACAAGGTATGAATTTTAAAAAGCAGATCAAAATGAACATGATAAACCTGAATACAAAACAGTATACCTTATAAATTCTTCAGCCTGTTGAACAATCACGTGTACTGTCAGGAACAACTTAGGACAATTATTCCTTTAAAAATGAAAACTTTATATGCAGTTCAACAAGAGTCAATTTGAAGGGATATTTTAGTTAAAAGAAGAGAGACGACGATGAGGACTGAGTTTGCCTTACTAAACCATCTATTAGAAATTTGCAAACACTTGCAAATGTGTACAACTACTATTATTCATAGGCTTTAAAAAAATTTAGCGTATTCTACTGTAACACAATTAAAAATTTTAATCACCCCTACCCAAACCTTTTGGAGAGGTCTGTTCTCAATAAAACTATTTCCTGCACTTATACAAATGATTTAAGAATCTTAAACTTAAGAAATGCATTACATTCAAAAATTTTACTATAAAGCAATAAACAAGACTAAAGAAGTTTGAAGTTTCTGCATCTCCAACTCAAAATGTATTCTCTGATGTACCTATCTATAAGTTTATATAACATTATAGTTGAAAATAACTTTCAGTGAAGAAAGGTACAACAGACAAATTATAATATAATATAATAATAAGCAAATATACAACTACGTTAAGAAAAATAACAAAAAGGTACCAACCCAACTTAAGCATAACAATAATAAACTTCAGAAAACATACTGAAAACATGTATCATAATGGTCTTCCAAAGCTATCTGAACTGGATTGCAGGGGCACACAGCCACTCATTTCAAATATATGAGTATTAACTCAAGTATACTATTTATCATAGCAAAAGAATGCCTCCTGCGAAGTGCTTATCATAGATTGTATCAACTGTAGATAACCTACTTCCAACTAATAAATTCAGTTTTAGAAAAAATTAGGACCTAGAGAAAGTGAAGGTATCAGATTTGTATCATCAGATGAACAGTACTTTCAATTAATCACAAATCAATTTGTATAATATGGCATACAACTATTTTAACAGGACAACGCAGCTTATAAAATATAGTGATTACCCAGTCATCAAGCTAAGAGATTACTTCAGTGTTTTGGAATTGAGTGATTGTACGTCTTCAAGTTGTTGTTGGCTCTTAGTGACCACATAGACAGACACTTCTCCTGACAAAAATCTGTCCCTAACCTGGTCTTTCACCTGGTCTTCTAATGGTGTACATACTGGAATATTAGGCAAACACAAATCCCAATTGTATTAAATCACTTCCCATCTAAGAAAGAGAGAAAACGTCCTATTGGATATTAGCACTCAGAAATGTTACTCCTAAAATGGAAATGGCAACAGACATATCACAGGAATGGCCATTTTAAAAATGTACATAGTACCAGAGGGCTAGTATAACATTGTATTATCACTACATTTTAAAACAATCAATAAGGGATTCATGTGCTTCAGCATGGATGTTAAGTACCATGGAGTAAGTAGTATTAAATTGCTTCATTGAAGAATTGCTTGCTACGTCAGAGATTTCTCACACACACGCAGCACACAACATTCTCTCACTGCAGTTCAAATAATCAACCCCAGATGGCAATTTACATAGTCAACACTGTAAAGGAATCTGTGTGCTGCTAGCATTCTCAGCCTCAATCAGAGACTATGGGCGTTTGAGAATGTCACTGTTTATTTTTAATTGCTCTGTCCCTCCTTTCGGCAAGTTCAGGCAGTCACACACGTCGAAGTCTATTAGTAGAATAGGTATGAGATGCCACTTTATTTGCTGGGAGGGTTCCTTGCGCTTGGAAAGCAGCTGTTTTGCAATGTCCCCAATGCCCAGTGGGCATCAGCTGTCAATCTCAGTTAGCAAAAGGTCAGGGCAAAGAAAGGTCAAGGAATGTCATAATCCACAATGTGTTATAAGATCTTTCTCTTCTATTGCTTTGTAGGATTGAAAATTGGTAAAACTTCCCACAGGTAACCTAGTTAAATACTTCATGAAATAGATAACAGGAAAACAAATTTAATCTCCAATTGTAAGTTCAACTGTCTATATCCATATATATGCAGTGGGGAGATGCATTCTTACTTAAAATTACTATGCCGAATGATGAATTATAGTGCCATTCTATCTGGCAATCATTCTCAGCTTACTTCTGAGGCTCAAATGCTTTATCTTTATTGCTTTATCAAAAGGAACTGAAAACAGTTCTCTTCCATGGAACATTTGGACACTATGATGGTATCTCTGTGGGTGAGGGAGAGAATCTGTTGTTGTCCCTTCCACATGGTGCTGTCTTTTGGAGTTTATTTTGAGTTGTTACAGCTTTTATATGTGAAGCTGTTCAGACTCATTGGAGTTGGGTGGCCTAAAAGTTTGAAATACAAATAAATCAGACTGCTTCTTTGGTTCATTTTTTCTTGGTTTTGTGGGGGGAGGGGAGAGGCTTTTTATCTGGGTGCTGCCTTTATTTTGTGGAAAGTGGGAAGATTAATAGGTTTGGTATTTATGGTGGTTTTATATTTTTGATTCCTATAAAAGCCTTGCTTTATTTCAATGATGTAACATATAAATAAAATGATATTCCTACGTAATGAGCAGTGTGTGCTCTGAAAGCATCACAATAGAAATAATTTAATTAACTGGTCCTCTTAGATATCTCCATAGCGTTTGTGTTACATCTCTTCAGCTTCATTTCACACATGATCCCATAATATATCTCTCTTCAACAGTTAAGATAATTTATTTCCAATCCAGAAGTAGTTCAGCAGGATACTGTATGTACTGAACCTGGTTTTCCAGTACAAAGCATTAGAAAACTCCTGCTTCACTCAACCAACTCCTAGATAATCCTCCCCCACAGAGGTTAATAAACTAAACAGAGGAATGGTAATATGACACTTCATAGCTCACCTTTTGAGCTGGGGGGGGGCAGTGAGGAACAGAGGATGGGAATTTTTTAATCAAGTAGTGATTTCTACATGTTGAAGTCAGCAGCAGCGATGACAACAAAAATTAGTTTGGGTGCAAAAATGGTATCAGTACAGAAGGACTTTTCTTAAAGTTAATAATGAGTCTGACCTATTCATAAAGTAATTATACTAATTCTCTATTTCAAGACTAAATCTTGATGGATTTTCCATTTTTTAAAAAAATTAAGATTGGATTCTTCTTTTTCTATTATGCTAATCAATTGGCCAACTGAAAAGATTAGGTTGCAGTTAAAATACAAGAATGGAACATTTAGATAAAACTGAATTCTTTCATCAAGTCCAACTGGTTGGTAACTGAACTTAGCTGCCAGACTCAACACTGAAAATAGGCTTTTTCTGGACCTAGAAATTTCTTATTTATCCTTTAATTTAATATTTTTTCATTTACATGTCTTTGTTTGCTGGTCATTTTCTTCATTATTATTTTTATGTCATAATAAGATTTTCTTGAAAGTTTTTTTTGTATCAACATTTATTCCCAGAAGGACCAAACTAGATTCTTGGACACTTTTCATTGCTGCCAAATACAGTGTTAATCTGTTGTTTTTTATTTCATTAAAATATCCTGAATTTGGTCTCTTCTCATTTTTCTGCACCAGTAAAATCAGATGAGATGTTTTCTTTATTTAAGTGCCTTGAAAGAGTTTCTTTCTCTTTTTTCCTTTTTAAATTTTTTATCTCCTTCGTTTCTGGGGTCTCCCCTTTTGAAGACTCAGCTTCAGGCATCCATTTTGCTCGCAAAGTACATAGTTTGCGAATCAGGCCAACATTATTGTATTAAAAATTACCCAATTCTGTACAGTATTCCCTAAAGGATTTTTAAAAGTTCCTATTGAGCAAGCCAAATGAAGTTAGTTAGGTAAATGGAATACTACAGGAGCAGCAAACTTTCTGGCCTTTTCTCTCTTTGATAAAGATGTTAGAACCAAAAATGATATACTCACCTTCAAGGCAGGAATTTCCACATTGTCTCCAATATTAACTGAGCCTGAAAGAATAGTTCCTGTCATCACAGTGCCTTGGCCCTTGATGGAAAAACAGTGGTCAATGGCCATAAGGAATGATCCTGAAGGATCTCTTGTTGGTATATAAGCCTCTGACTTTAGGACCTAAAAGCAAAAGAAAATAAGACCTGTATATTGACAAAATGTCACATAAGACACAAAGAAATGAAGAGAAAAGGTACGTGATTGATTTTAGCACGGCATAGCTTTCTGTTGCAACAAGGCTGGAATAGTCCAAGGTCAAATAAATTGTTTGCACTGCCCAGGAGGTGCAGATTTAACAGCAGCAACTGGATTTGATTTTCTGCCTTAAAGTTTTGATGCAGCGCAATCAGCCTGATTAGCAAAATATGTCACAGAAAAGTTTCTGCCAACACCTATGCAAATACAGCAGCAATAACTATTTGTAATTTTGGGGAAGAAAGGATACGTACTAGTTCTCAGAATGCACATACATAATTAAAAGGTCAAAATGCAGAATTTTTTTTTACTCTCCTTTATTTTTACAACTTTGTCTAATAGAAAAATTATGGCAAGGTTTTGAAGAACAATAAAGGCACACTGGCAATTGAAGTTTCATTTTCCACTAGCTCTATCCAGAAATACATCACTAAGAATAAGCAGCTGGAGAAGAAAGGAAGTTTCAGGAAGAAGGGGTGTGAGAAACTTAAGATCTGTCAGAAGGACTATGAGAAGCTGGAGGAGTACCAAGGCCTGAAGGAGGAACTGGAGAACATGTAGAAAGTAAATGCCAAAGTGGCCCCAGTGGTGACAGGAGCACCCAGAGCTGTAGATGACATCATGGCCGGCTGTAAACTGAGCATACTGTATACTGATCCAGTATCTGATTTTTTTTTAATATAAACAATGCTGTGCTTCAATAGTTAGATGGCCTAGACCAGTGATGGCTAACCTGTGCCCACATCCATAATTCTATGCGTCCCGCCCCTCCATGCTCCCCCCACTTTTGGCATGTGATAGCACAGTGGGCCCAGTAGGCCCATTTTTTGCTCTCCCCAGGCTCCAGAGCCTTTCTAGGAG
>JANHZT010000632.1:85413-96699 GCA_032468215.1 Stegonotus admiraltiensis
AGCTGAGCTCGCGTGCCCACCAATATGGCTCCGCGTGCCACCTGTGGCACCCGTGCCATAGGTTCGCCATCACAGGCCTAGACATTGGTATTTGCTAATCTAGATAATCTAGATGAAATGTTAATATACATTGCTAGTCCATGTATGATATGCCATACGCTAAACAAATAATAATACTAGAGCTTCAATCCCAGGAACAACATCAGAGCTCTCTGTCCAGATGAGTGCAGTGCTAGGAATAGCTAAGACACTGCACAGAATCCACAAACTCCCAGGCCTCTGATAGACGATCCGGGATTGAGGAAGATACATACCAGCCACCCACTTTCTTCCTTTGGGCCCTGTATTTCTCTGGCTTCTCACACACTTTCTTCCTGATGTTGCTGTCACTTGGCACAGCTACATCTATCGCCACCAGATGTTACTGCACATAATGCCAGCTGTGTGGTTGTGCAGTTCAGGATATGTGTTCCTGACTGCATCTCACACCCTGTCACACCTTGACAGTGCTGGACTGTCTCTGAGGCATCTCTGCTTCTATGGATCTGCTAGTGCCTGTTGTTATGCTGATATGATCAGTGCCTCAGTGCACTGAATGGTATTTAGTTCTATAAACCTGTTGTAAATGCATCAAGCCATGATGCATTTATCAGTCTCGGCTCTTACTCAAGAAATGAGAATATAGAAGACTCACATGCAAACTGTTAATGAACGAAGAAAAGTTCAATTCCATACATACTTAGCTGAGAGTAAGAACTACTAAAATCAGTGGTGCTTATTTCCAAATAAATTGCATGGGCTTCTACCACTCTATCATCAAGTCCACTGAACTAGGATTTTGATTATGCCTACAGCCTTGAGCCATCACATAATATTAATATTAGCATTTTTAAGATACATACCTCAATTAATTCCGAAACTCCTATTGGAGTCAGAGTTTCTGGGGCTTCTGGACCACCAGGTTTTGCTGCAGTAGAAACTATAGGACATCCATGGAACCTGGTCCAAAAAAAGAATCTATCTATGAGATCAGTTGTATAATAATGTTACAATTCAGACATTTCCTAGTGTGGTTTGCATAACATCACTATTCTATTAAATTTTAATCTATCCCTAGCTATAATTTAACAAAAACAATAATCTAGCTAGTTTCTAAATTGTTTCAAAAATGAAAGAGGCATAACTGGAATTAATACAGCTTTGAATAGCCCCCAAATACTGAGGATCTGCTCATCTGAGCTCTGAAAGGCTCAGATGAAGCCTTCATATGAAGACTTTTATATTTCTTGTGCATAGACTAGTAGCCTCCTGTAATACTGGCTCTGAAATAATAGAAGGATAATCTAATTTCCTGTAGCATCTCAGATTGCTTTTTTACTTTCACCAGCATAATTAAGCTATCACCTAGACAAGTTTGTTACTTTTCTATTTTCTTCATGGTGCCGAAGAAATTCAGCTATAAAAACTCAATCATTTCAACATTGAAAGAATGTTCTTAATGCTAAACTAACATTTATTCTAGGCATATTTTGTTAAACAAGCCAGAGTCAAATTACCAACAAGCCAAGTAAATTACAGTTTATCTGATCAATACCTGGCTTACCATTCATCTTTTAGGCCAATATCATAATGTATCTCAGCTGCCCCAGCAGAAATAAAGGAACAGAAAGGCATGGAAGTCACCTCGTAAATCTTCAACAGCTCTAACATATCCATAGAGGTTTTCTATTTCTATATTGTTCCCTAATAATTGAAGCTTTTGAATGAAATATTAGACAAATACCGTAATTTCCCTACATACCTTTCCAAACAGTGTTTGTTTTGTTTTTAAAAATATATTTGAAGAATATATGGAAAAATATCATATATGGTATAAATTTCCCCAGCAAAACATTGTTTTTAAAAATAGTTTTAACCTAACTACTTAGTTTAAGTATTGCTATTTCTAACAATAATAGATTTAAGTTCAGTTTATTCATCTAAAATACATCATTAAATATTATCAACAGTAGATAAGGTATTGATTCCTGGACATTATTGAAACTGCAGAAAAACTGATGTTGGCATTGTTATGATAAGTACTATCAAAGTGCTTTAAGTATATGCTCAACAAGAAGTCCAGAAAAATGTTTAATTGGTAAACCAAATCACAAGTACTTTTTATGAGTTGAAAAGAGATGGACAGAGAAAGAAGTCTATTGTCAGGCAGAATTAGAAGAAAGAAGAAATTCAGACAAAATAAGTGTCTTTGAACCCGAGACGGGGCCTTCTTAAGGCACAATATCCTTACACCCCTGTGAAATCGATATGGGATTGAAGGGGGCCCAGAAAAGAAATCCGGAAGAATCCAGAATTTCAAGTCAAACACAAGTCTATAAGTAGCTAAACCTTTACTTCAAAAGAAAACATTTTAGCAGAATTTAGTAATGACTATTTTCCAGACCTTGTTAAGAATGTCACTACTATTAGTTGACAAAAATGAACCATACATACAGCTGAATATATTCAAGATTGATCAAAGCCAATGTCACTGATATGAAAAACTGAATGACAACACATGGTATGAAACAGAATGCTGCAGAGGTCAACTCCAAGGTTGCAGCTACATTCCAATTGAATTGAAATTATTTTCTAAATCTATCAAAACTGGCATAAACATCTGCCAATCAGATACATTGTTTTGGGTCAGGGAGCAAATCAGGGCACTAAAGTAATAAGGGGTTAAACCTTATTGTACCACTGCCCACACGGAGCGTGTAGTTGAGGCATCTATAATCTCCGTTAGTCTTATAAATGTACATTTCTTCACATCCTACAAATTTTGTTTTCCAGCACAGTCATGGTTCTCCCACATCTCTGTTCCTTGGGGTTCTATTTGGATGGTAATTGTGCTGTTACACCCTGGACTTCAAAGGGAACAGACACTACTTGTACAATGGATTTTTCCTCCTTGCATCCCCCATTCCACCCAAAATCTGCTGCAGAATGTTGAAGGATCCTTGGATAGATCCAAAATCCATGATTGATACAAAGGGTGGAGAATTCTTGCTGCATACACAATAGAATATAGATAGTCCTTGAATTTATGACCAGTTGCTTTATGACTGTGTGAAATTATGATGGGCCCAGGCACTTTATTGCCCATAAAACACTTTTGCGTGTCATAAAATGTCACATCACCCTCCCCACAGTCATGTGACCGCATTTCAGCTGCTGTGAGAAAAATATTTTCTTTTCCCTATGGAGCGGAACGGAACGGAACGGAACGGAAAGGAACAGAACAGAACAGAACAGAACAGAATGGAATAACAGAGTTGGAAAGGACCTTGGAGGTCTTCTAGTCTAACCCCCCTGCTTAGGCAGGAAACCCTACACCATTTCAGACAAATGGTTATCCAATCTTTTCTTAAAACCTTCCAGTGTTGGAGCACTTCTGGAGGCAAGTTGTTCCACTGATTAATTGTTCTAACTTTCAGGAAATTTCTCTTTAGTTCTAGGGTACTTCTCTCCTTGATGAGTTTCCACCCATTGCTTCTTCTCCTCAGGTGCTTTGGAGAATAACTTGACTCCCTCTTCTTTATGGCAATTATTCCTATTCTTTATTTTCTGATTTTTAACCACTTAGCAATAGAGGTGGTCCTCATTTAATAACCATTCGTTCAGCAACCATTCAAACTTGCAATGGTGCAGAACAAGCGGTACTTATGACAGTCCTCAAAGTTCCAGCCATCACTATGACACATCCACATAGTGGTTATATCATTGTGATCCAGGTGCTCAGCAAATGAGCTGGCTTTCTGAACATATCAATGTCCGGTAGTCACATTCTCACAATTTGTGACCTTCCCCACTGGCTTTCCACAAAATCAATGGGGAAGTCAGCAGGAAGCCAGAATTTGCAATCACATGAAGTCCTCGCTTAAACAATGGAAACCAGGAATTCCTGTACGGCTGTTGCTATGCGGCATAGTCACTGGACATTGCACTTTACATCAGCATAACTTGGTCACAGAAATTCCAGGCCCGATTATCACTGTTAAGCAAGAAGTAAGAGTACACAAAAGAACAGCTTATTCCTTGATCACAAAGTTTATTTAAGCATCTTTTAAACTTTAGAAAGTGTAAGTATAGGTCAACCTTCATTTCTATTTCGGTTGACAATCTCAAAAAAGAAACCAACCACCCTCTAGAATGTGAAGAGAGTTAACCTTTGCAGAATCCATGCTGATTTTCTTTCATCAAGACTTATTCCTCTATTCTGCCTGATAAAAGCTATCTTACTCCTTTGTGGCAGAGGAGTGGGTGTCAGATACAGCACAAAAGAGGAGTGTCAGAAAGACAACAGGTGTCTTCCTCCCCCCCTCACTTTTACCTATGTTCCAAACCACAATTGATTCAACTTCTAACAGATTATCTTTGAGCAACTATGGCTCTCAACAACAACAAAATGTCTACCACCTTATCTAACTAACATATTCAATTTAAAGATTTATTCTAGGGAAGTACACTCGGTTCAAAGAATTTCATCAAAAACTCCTAAAGTAGCATAGAAAAAAGAAAATGAAAGTAATGCAACTCCTATTATGTAACCAAGTTGGGCAGGTTACTTACTTAGTATTTTCCAGGGTCTTATGCATTTTCTTCACCATCTTGTCAATGGCAGCTTGTCGCTTACCCTCGGGAAGAAGGTCAATTTTGTTCAAAACTACTATCATCTTTTGGCAGGCAATCTGTCCAATCACCAAGCACTCTGCTGACTGAGTCTGCATTCCTTTTGTTATATCTATCACAAGCATCATCAAGTCAATAATCTGAGCACCTGAAAGAAAGGAACAAATTTGTATGAATCAAAACACCATTAACATGTAATCGTGAATGTGGTAGTGAATGTTTCTTATGTCTGTTATATTTTTATTTAGAAAAAGATGGTTTTGAAAACACTGTATAGGTAACAATTCGAGGTGTTTGGACATTCAGAACTGAATGGAACTTTCCAAAATTAGGACAAAAAATAATCAAAATAAAAAAGCAAAAGTCAAAGTCAAAACTCTAAAAGTCAAGATTCTAAATTTGACATAAAGGTCTAGTCTGCAAAGGAAACATCAGAAATGCAAGCTTTTGAAAAATACCTTATTACATATCAGAATCTATTTTTCTATGTTAATTTTATTAAAACATTTTAATTCATATGGACATATTAGAATTACTGATCAGATTTAGACGACCATGGATGTAAATATTTTCATAACTTATGCAAGAAACTTATGCTACTCTGTTTCAAACTCATGTTGTTCATTTGCTCCTTAGCATGCTATAATTAATTAGGAAATCTTCAATTAACAATAGCTTATTATTTTATCCACAATGGAAAATTATGAACAGATTCAAAATAGACCACAATCTTAAATCAATCTGAAACTCAGAAACAGTTAGAAACGATGGTAAATTCGAAAGTTCCTGTCATGAGAGCTTTATGAGTTCATTGGGCAAAATCCAACACACAGCACATCAAAAATCCAAACTATGATAAATCCAAACTATTGGATTGTGTCCAAACTTTGATAAATCCAGCTTGGTATTTGTCCTCTTGTGAGAACTCTGAGTTGATTTGTTCAATGATCCATTTGTTATTTTTCTTGACTATCAAGAGTCTTGATTCTCTTCATGTCATGATCCAGATTCATACTCTGAAGAAGCTGCCCCAGTTGAACCAGTGGAATGTCAGCCTCAGAAGATAGCAAGCCAGGAGTTTATCTGGAAGCTATCAGGAATCTATCAATCTATCAAGGGAAATATATCATCTCCCAAAGTGCAAAGATCAAAGACATGACAGAGAGGCTTGGCACAGCTGGCGCAGTAATTAGAATGCAGTATTGCAGGCTAACTCACTGTTCACTGCCAGGAGTTCAATTCTGACTGACTCAAGGCTGACTCATCCTTCCATCCTTCTGAGGTTGGTAAAATGAAGACCCTGATTGTTGGGGACAATATGCTGACTCTGTCAACTGCTTAGAGAGGGCTGAAAAAGCACTATGAAGTGGTATATAAGTCTAAGTGCTATCACTATTATCCAACTAAGCAAGGCCACTGATTATTGTATCTTTCTTCTCTTTCATGTTGGGATGAACAGTATCACAAAAAACAGCCTGGGAAAAAAATCAAATGTCTAGGGTTAGGGTTAGGGTTAGGGTTAGGGTTAGGGTTAGGGTTAGGGTTAGGGTTAGGGTTAGGCAGAGCATGGATGGGGTTTTCATCCATACTTCTGATGCATGGTCAATATCCAATGAAGTAATGGAGGATTTCAGAGGTAAATTGCTGGTTCAAGAGATGGTGCTGTCAAGAAAAAAATTGTATTTGTAGACCATCGTCTACACTATCTCCATTTTGGCCTTTGCCAAGAAATCAATGGTGGTTGCCCCCGGTTCACATCGGTTCTATAGAACCAGTAGTAAAACTGGCTGGAGGCTCCGCCCACCAATCTCAACGTCATGAAAACGCTTCTGCACATGCGCAGAAGAGCGTGTGCACGAGCAACGCTCACGCGGAGTCCCACTGCAAACCAGTGGTAAAGGTAAGTAGAACCCACCCCTGCAAGAGATGGGCTCCACCTCACAAGGACTGGGAAGAATGTGTTTGGAAGACATTTCACTTGGGTCTATTTCTCTGACAAGCTGAGAGACAAAAAGGACAAGTATAAAAATATCTTCAAATAACCCAAAACTTCAAGACAGTCAGAAAAAGCTAAAGCTCATAATTCAAAATCAAATGAGTTAACAAAATCAAAAACAATATTAATCAAAAAGCATCTAGTTTAATAGACTGAAATATTCCTTCCACATACCAAACAGAAAAACAATTTTTATTCAACAATTATTCAAAGAAGAAGTAACTTCTCTTCTTCATCATGGTCCCATGTTTCTGCATCTGCGCCAATGTGAGATTCATTGGCCTGGTATATTTCCATAAGCTGAAGAGTGGATAGCCACTTTGTGACTGTACATATTCACAAAATTGGATGGCTGTATCATTACGATATTATGCTTGAAGATAATGAGGTGTGGGATAACTTGGCTTTGAACATAAGCAGGGGAACAGAATGCACAAATGACTTGCACTTCATTCTCTATGCTTCTTTGTTATGTCTGAAATGTAATCTGTGCTTTTCCTTCCACACTTAGATGTGCAAGCTCCCGCAGAAAAGGAGCCTGCACATCTCAGATATCCAAGGCAAACTAAAGAAGCACAAAGACTATGAAATATAAAGCATATGGGCTTCCTGTACTTCTCCCACACTACTAGAAGAAATTCAAAATTAGTTTTAATAAAAACTACTAAATCCATGTTTCCCCCCAACAATTTATTTGGCTGAAAGAACTGATATATCTGGCAATTAGTAGTGTGTAGAAATTTCTTAAGATATACTTTTATGATTTTTTTTCTTCAGAACATTTAAGAAAAGTGCAAAATCTGATTCCAATTTACATATTAAGTTGGGAAGGATTAATTGGTTCATATTAAAACATTAATCAAATGGCCTATCTAGGTCCACAACATAATAAACTTTAGAAGCCGTCAAACACAAAGATTCTGACTTCTGACATTGTACTTCATAAGCACTTCCTGATATTCATGCTATATGTGGTTACTTAAAACAACCTGTGGATCCTGCACTTCCGCAGGCACTCCAGAAGAGTTAGGCACTCTGTTTGCTCTTAATTTTCTTCAATTTTTTAAATGTTTTCTGACATTCATTTTAAGCCAACTATTAACTGAAACTTACCCCAAACTGAAGCAAAAATAAAAGATGAAATTCGTAAATTAAGGCAAGCAGATTGAAGCGTTATGCATTTCCAGAATGGAGCTGAATTCTTAGAACAAGGAACAAAAATTAATTGATTTTTTAACAACTCTCTTCTTAGCATGTAATACCTGTTGATGTTTTGTCTTGAAGGGCAGGAGATCCTGGGTTGAATCAGAACAAGGATCTTTTTTATATTCCTTAAAGCAAGAAAGCAGTTGTTTCTTGGCAGCATGGCGTTTGCTATCAAGCCAAGGATGGTTAAAAGAAGATTCCTGTTAACACCAAGTGGACAAGTAAAGATTGGCTGAAGGAGCTGAACAAGTTGAGGATTCCAAAGGCACTGATAAGGGCAGACTCATCCATAACAAACTTAGCCTCATTTATTTAATTGTCATTCTTCTATGTTCTGGCTTAGTTAAGGACAAACAGGAAGATACTATTATTAACAACAGGGTTAACATTTGGCAATCTGTTGGTATCAAAGACAGCAGAGCTGAGCAAAGGAGTTACCCTTCCATAATGGAAAACTGATTGGGATTTCAAATCCTATTAAAATGAAAAGGATTTCATTTTATGCAACACGTGTGGTATATAGATTGCTTAAAAGGCAGTAAAATTCATTAAATGCCAGGCATGCTTGAGAGTCATTCAACCATGCACAAATCTATTTGCAGTGGCAGCAATGGGAAAACTGCCCCAAAGAAAGTTACAATTGCTCTTCTATAGACCCAGTGACTGGAATTGAGGCCAAAGATAAATGAAGAGAAATCTGATTTAATTGCAAGGAACAGGTCAGCTTTGATGAGCTAACTTCTTTGAGTACTTACACACTTCCATCAATAATTAGACCTTTATTGGCTTATAATTTACTGTTCTTTTGCCCTAAGGGATGTCACTTCACTATATTGTCTATTTGAACATGAGCTTCAATAAAGGCAGGGGAACTCTCTATGTGCTTTTGTGCAGAGACTTCCAAATTTTTAACAGGTCTAAATTATTTTTAGGGATGCTAATTGCTCAAACATTGAAATAACAGTTTCAGTTACGGCAAACATTGTTTTGGCGTGAGTTTGGTTGTACCATCTCATATTGGCAGTTTTTCCCAGTCCTTGCCCTCTGCAATCATGTTATTTTCTTTAGAAGAAACTGGAGAGTGAATAAAATCCACTGAAGATTTATTTGTTTGTTTGTTTATGTGTTATGAATTTGTTTGTTTATTATTTTATACACAGGCCACCTCACCATCGATTGGGGGGGGGAGCAGCAAAGAATCTAACGAACGTATTAATTCCTCACCAAGGGATGCAGAAAGGTCCAGTAATTGCTGTTTTTCTACTTCAGTTTGTAAATCCCATTCAAGAGCCTTGAAGTTGGCAGATGGGAATCGGGAAACGGTTACTTACTGTTTCTCTCTGCAGAAAAAGCTCGTCAATATGCAGCTATTTAGCTGTCTTGGAAGAGTGCTGTGAGCTAGGATTGGCTCCATGATGCTTCTTCCTTTCCGCCCATTTCCCCAAATTAAAAGCCTCTTTTCTTTTCTTTCCTTCTTGCTGCCTGACTTTTGTCTTTTCCTCCCAGGGAGTTGCTAATGTATAAGAAAAGCCACTGGATCACTTTGATGGGTCTTGACCCATTCTAAACCAAAGGGCACCTCCCACAAAAAATCCTGTCCCATCAGACAGCTATCACACACCCCATTGCCAGAACTTGCATCCTCTCGGCAAACATCTGTTCAGGAAGAACAAGGCAAAATCTGACAAGCAAAATCAACCTGCTTGTGCCAGCCAGCTTCCAACAACTAGGCTACAGTCATGTGTTTGCATACACTGCCCTGTTTGCACCCATTTCATCTCAAAAAGAGATCAGGACTTCCAGGGAACTAAAGACAGCTCCACAGGAAGCAGAACCGATGACCGTGGCAGAAAGAGGAGCCGGTGAATGAAGCAATTCCCTGAATTCCTCTCCTCCATATAAAGGAGGGGGCTTGGGGTTGATTCCCCAAGCGGCTCCCCATAATGAGACCATAAAATAGCAGTCTCTTCCAGGTTTCAGAACTCTGGAAGTCAGAAGAAACTGTTTTGTCCGAGCCATGGTTGAGAAGCCTTTGAAGCAATACTAGGTTCGCCCACCCCCTTTTTCAATCACTTTTACTGTAAATGACTTGTAAATTGCTTTTTTGGTATTAGGAACTTTTAGAAGGACCAGTTTTATTACCCTGCATGATTTTCCCTATAATGCAAGTGAAAGAGGTTTTATATGTAAGTTTAAAACTTTAAAAAAAAACCTTTTTTATTTGGAAATAAAGAGCAAAAGGGTGAATGGCATGTTGATTTTGGAAAGCTTTGAAATGGTATAGGAGGTCGGATTGACTGGAAATAAGGTTCTGAAACAATTATAAAACTCCCTGTGGTTTGTTTAAAATATTAATATTATTAAAAATATATGACAGTTTTGAATTTAAGTGTAAAATATTTCCCTGGGAAAATGTTTGGGATAAGAGAAAAACAAGACAAGAGGATACCTTGAAGGCTGGTTACTAGAGGCAACCAGAAAGAATTAAAGATTGTAATTAAAAGAGAAGACCACTAATATAATATAGAATGGAGAAAAGTATTTTAACTCTGGAAGAATTCAAAGATACTTGGCAACAATGTACCCAAAACTTTCTCTTAGATTGTCTGATACTATAAAAATAGACTTAAAAGAAGAGACAGAAGAGGATATAACTAAAAATCATGTTGTTTTGAATATGGGTTTAAAACTGATGGGATATAATTCAGTTGAAAACTGTCTCTCTTAGCAACAGAAATTTGGGGCTCAATTGTGGACCTAAGTCGAGGACTATCTGTATCAGGAGAGCAGAAAGCTTTTGGCATTAAGTTCATGAGACTGGTACTATTGCTACCACTGAGCATATCTTAAAATCATTTCAATATTCCTACATATGCCAGATGCTGGTTGCCCGAGTTATATGCCTCTCTTCAGAATCTCGACCACCTCCACCCTGGTAAAAGAGAAGCCGGGAGGAAAAGCAAAGAGCAAACAGAGCCAGTTTGGTCTACAAAATAACAGAGTTAGAAGGGACCTTTGAGATCTTCTAGTCCCATGATGGTGAACCTGTGGCACACAGAGCCATATATGTGGGGACATGACCGCTGCCCTAGCTCAGCTCCAGCATGCATGTGCACACCAGCCAGCTGATTTTCAGGCCTTCTGGGCCCACTGGAAGTCAGGAAACAGGGGGGATGTGGAAGGCCATTTTCGCCCTCCCCAGGCTCCAAGAAAGCCTCTGGAGCCTGGGGAGAGTGAAAAATGGGCCTTCCAGGCCCACTGGAAGTCAGGAAACGGGCCTGATCTCTGGAGGGCCTTGTGGGCTGGGGGAGGCCGGGGTTTGTTTGTTTTTTTGCGCTTTTGCTTTGATTTATATGCTGCCCTTCTCCAGAGACTCAGGGCAGCTTACAATGCGTTAAGCAATAGCCTTCATA
>JANHZT010000632.1:113450-133298 GCA_032468215.1 Stegonotus admiraltiensis
CTTTTGTGTTTTAAAATCTTGAACTCTCCTCTTTTGCCCTAAATTTCCCATTGTTTGCACCTACCTTTTTTGGTGAGCAAAAAAAAAAAGAAAAAGAAATCTCTCCCTGCCTCATTTTGTCACGTTTCAGCAAAGAGCCTGCTTTATTTTCAGTTTCGTTTTTTCAGCATAGCTAGGGGAAAAAAAATCTGCTCCAGCACTCTTTGCAGCTAGCAACAGAGCCCTGAGCAAATCAGCTGAGAGTCGGGAGGCTGATCTAATCAACTTGTGCTAATTAACCTATGCTGAAGCTGAAACGGGCTGTTTTTTCTTGCTGTTTGCTTGCAAGGAGGTAACTGCTGCAAGGAACAGGCCAAAAGGTGGGGGCCAGTGGGTGGGCAGGGCTACATTCGGAGTATAAGACACACCTAAATTTTCACCCCCTTTTGGGGGGTAAAAAGGTTAGTCTTATACTCCGAAAAATACGGTAATTTTTCCAAGGGGCCATGTGAGAAACTGGGACTGTAGTGAAGGGCCATCGCCATTGGCCCGCCCCTGCCACAGATGCTGCCCCATGCCCTGCCACAGATGCCCCGCCCCTTGCCAGATGCCACCCTACTCCCTGTCAATGCAACCCCACCCCCCACTGATGCTGTCCTGCCTCTCATTGCTGATACCCTCTCCCACTGCCAAAGCTGCTACAGGCTGAACAGGGACAGCAGAAAGGCCAAATGTTACCTACAGGCTGTAAAACGCCAAGGTCTGTTCTATACATTACTTTTTAAATTTTTGCAGTCTTTATGCTATTCTGAGTGTTATCATTATGGCTTTTTAATAGTTTTGCTCTACTTTAGCTAATGGTATTTTTGTAATCCACCCTGAGATCCTATTGAATAAGAAGTAGAGGATATTTATGTAGGTAGGTAGGTAGGTAGGTAGGTAGGTTTGTTTGTTTGTTTGTTTGTTTGTTTGTTTGTTTGTTTGTTTATGAAAACTTGCATGCCTGCCCAACTTACTCTCAGTGATTCCAAGCAATGCAAGAATAAAAAAGCAGTAACCTTCCACCACCGCCCCTGGCAACAATAATCAAATGAGCCACTTGATGGGTTCCATCTCACTCTGGGGTTCCCACGCCCATTGGAAAAACCTTATCTTCAGGATATTGCAAAAGAGTGTCAAAGTGGGGACTAAGCTTATCTTCACAGGGATGATGTTCCACAAAGAGGGAACCACCACAGAGAATGCCGTTCTTCTTGGTCCCCCTACATGGATCTCCTTAGGAGTGAGGTCTTATAACATTCCCTGCCTCTCCACTCTGGTATGTCAAGTAGATGTGACTGGGAAAAGTAAAAACTAAAAGTTTTTTTAAAAAGTTTGGACAAATTCGCTATAATACACATCTTTTTCAATATATTTCAGGTTGTCCAATCTACACATTTCATTCTTCATTTATAAATTTTATGTACCCCTATCTAGCTATCCATTTTCTTTATTCTGTTATCTATTCTACCCATTTTTTTCTGTAAGTCATTACATAGGTCTGCCAAACTATGATCACACTGCATATTAATTGGACTAACTGTGAGAAGGGTCTTGTTCATCACAATCAGTGGTGGGTTTCTATCGATTCGCCCCAGTTCGGGCGAACTGGTAGTGGCGACGGCAGGAGGCTCCCTCCACTTGCCCAGATGTCATCACGGATGCTCTGCGCATGTGCAGAAGTGCTGCACGTGAGCAAAGCAAGAGTGCGCACGCGCACGCTCACAGTTCCGAACCGGTAGTGAAGGTAAGTGGAACCCACTACTGATCACAATGTATGAATGCTTGCAAAAATTGATGGAGTTAGCAGTGATGGCTGAATTGACTGTTTTGATCAAAGAAACAAATACAAATACTTTTATTTCTACTTGGAAACCGCTTCTGGGCTTTGTGCTTGAGGTGGGGAAAAATAAAACTTTGATTTTGGGTTTAACCAATTAGATAGATTTGTTGTTATAGAAATGCCTAGTTTATACTATTATATAAAAGTAAAAAGTTGAGGTTTGATGTTAATACCTTATTCTACTGCACCAAAAGGAGTTGGAAGTCAATGCCTTTTTTTTCCTTTTTCCTCTTTTCTTTCCCTTACTTTTCCCTTTCCTATTTTCCCTACTATTTACTATTTATATCCAAAACATAGTAAATAAGTTGGAATCATTATTCATTAGTAATATTTATCTTCCCAGTTCCGACAACTATGAAGTGAACTCAAACGAGTGCTGCAGGATATTTTACTATTTAATAAACTGTTAGTGTTTTGTTAAATAGTTAAATATTCCTTGGCATCCCTGTGACAGCCTGGGGTGCCTCAGCACACTGTTTGAGTATGCAGTTAAATATTGCTTTGGCCTAGGAGCACTGTGAAAAATTTACTGAAGCACTAAGGGCACTGTGAATGAGGAAAGTTTAAAAATCTCTGATTTATCTATATAATAGATGTACCACTAAGTTACTTTCAGTGCTGTTGTTTATCATTTAAGAAAGATATTAAAAATATTTTTCACCAGGCCCTGGGACAGGGCTATTCATGACTTCGCAATGATACTGCATTTTTTATTCCTTGATTCTTGGAATTTCCTTACCCAATACATTAATTTGTATTATTTTTATTTATTTATTACAGTTTTCTATTTGTTATTGTTTCAATATCTCCTAATCCCCTAGAGTTGGTCAGACAATTGAGGTGACTTACAAATTAAGCAATAAAACAAATAAGGGGGAGTGACTGGCCCAAAGTCAGCCACTGAAACTTTATGGATAAGGGTGGACTTAAGGCCAGGTTTTTCTGCTTCTGGTTCATACAACATTGCACAAACAGTGATGTAGGCTTAGGAAAAGCCTAAGCAGGTAAAACTAATATCACAATGCAGAAAGTCAGTGTCACTCAGAAGTTTTTTTCAACTTATCATTTATATATTTTATTTATTTGTTATTTATTTAAATTTATTTGCCACCCATCTCGCCATGGGGCTACTCTGGATATATACACTCACACTCATCATTTTGTTTATTTATTTATGAGATTTATGTATCACCTGAAACCAAAAGGACTCTAGGCATCTTCCAGAATTTACATATAAATAAAATGCCACTTGATATAATACTAATTAAATCAGTCATCCAATTAAGTTTGGATTTAATTAAAGTTAAAAGTAGTAAGTTGAATTTATTGTATTTATTAAATGAGGCACCACTGGTATAATTAATCCCTGGAGCCCTTCTGGAAGAGCCTAGTTTTCAGCTGTCCCCAGAAGCCCACAAACCTACGGGCTATTATTGCCTCAAGGGCAAGCTATTCCAAAGGTTTCAGCATTACCAGGTAGACCAGATAAGAAACATGAACAGATAATTCTACTTTATTTTAAGGTTACATTAAAGGAATTGCAAGTCTGAAAGTACAAATCTCTCCCATGTTCCCCTTTATAACCTACAGCCAAACTACAGAGGGTCCCTTCTGAGCCTCTTGTTCCACCCACTATCCATTCCCTAGGCAACATCTCTTCAACCCATCTCCCAAAATCTTTTCCATATACCTTTACCAAGATATCTGACGAATCATCTCACCCCATGGGACTAGCCTGCCCCACTCACTCCAGCAGAAGGGGCCTGCTAAGGATCCCATCTGCTAAGGAATTCCAACAGGCAGGATTCAAAGAGAAGAGCCTTGTCTACTGCTCACAGCCCTGTGAAACACTCTACCACTGTAGGTGAGAACTGTTCCTATCCTTTTGGCCTTCCTGAAAGGTATTAAAATTTGGTTTTGCCAGTTGACTTGGGGCCCCAAGGGGAGGCCCTCACTACTGGAGGTAGTTGTTGGGGTAAATAGATCTCATTCCTGTGGTATCCATCTCCTTGGTTCTAATTTTTTACATCTTTCTTAAATTTAGTTGTTTTTCTATTTATCTTTTTACTGTTTGTAAGCCGGTCAGAATCGCCTTATCAGTGAGATGGATAGCATATAAATTTAATGAAACAAACAAGCCTCCCCTTCAGGCTCATTACTCCCTCCTCCCAAGTTCACAGGGCAAATTAACACTTGAAATGCAACTCGCTCTTGGATCAAACAAGAGAGTTACCAACTCATTCTTAGGAATTATTAGAGATGAATTTCCTGTAAAAGTTAGCAAAGCCCAGAAAGCACTGTATCTCTTTCATATTTTCACTTGTGTGTGTGTGTGTGTGTTTGTTCCATGATGGAATAGCCTCTACCTTTGCTGCATACATCTGTAGGCCTTCTATGGGGATTCTGTAGTCTAACTGAGGCAAATCAAATGCATGTTTTCCCGGTTTGGCAAAAAGTTTGTTGTCCCGTAATTTTTGTAATACAAATCTGACATGGAAGGATTGTTTTTTGGAATAAGCTAACATGTCATTTAAATACACCATCGCATTTTTGGTTAAAATTCCTGAAAATATGTCATTCATGAAACTGGAAAAAACAGCTCCATAGTTAACCAAGTTTGTATATTCAAACTTGCCCTATCTTGTATAAAAAGCTGTTAAATATTCATTTCCTTCTTTCATTCTGATTAGGCAATTCTCAACTCTAGATCTGAAACAATACATACTTTTCTGACCACTCTGAGATGAGTGGGAGTGGATTCTAATTGTCACACTGTTCAGGTCTTTGCAAACATGAACAGTGTACAGGGAGTGGGGCGCTCTCTCCTTTCCTTTAAGAATGGTTGCTACCTCTCCTTCTTGTTTTTTTGAGTACCAATGCTGGTGAGTTGGAAGGGAAATTAAGGCCATTACTGAAATCCTTCTCTTTGGAATGGAGTATGAGACATGCAAGATTGATGTTGTCCTTATCAGGTAGACTAGACAGGAAACACTAATTCTGTTTAATTCTAAAAGCTAATTCTACTTTATTGTAAGGCTACGTTAATAGAATCCTGCAAGTGTGAAAGTACAAATCTCTCTTTTCATCCTGAGAAATTAGGGAGGGTCCCTTCAGAGCCGGGCTTTGCCCACTATTCAGCTGCTGATATACCCTCTTTTATCTGACCATTACCTAGACACCATTCCTTCACCCTGTCTCCCAAGGTTTTTTCCACATACCTTTATAAAAGGAGGGGGGCTGCTATAGAGAATACTCATAACCAAGCCTTTCATAGGAAAAAGATTAGAGGGAAAATATCAAAATGCATCTGTGTCCAACACTTCTATCCACAGATGTAACAAAGGTGAAATAATTTCACATTGCCTTCCTTATTGCTAGAGAATAGGCTCAAATCTGGATTCTTACTTGTGTCTAGTCACATTCACTTCCTATTCAAGAGTCACTTCATATCACAGAACCTCTTAATAAATCAAGGGACTGCAGAGGATCAGTGAGTTAAATAAATAAGTAAGTAAGTAAGTAAGTAAGTAAATAAATAAATATTCCAGAAGTTAAAAGACACCCAACAGAATCATTCAGAACTCTGGAAAACTCCATGAATGCCATCAGAATTATTTTTAAATCTATCCAGTATTTGTGGCACACCATCTTAATAGGTCCTCCTCCTTGCAGATGTTGGTAGCTTCAGTTAACTCCATCACAAAGAAGTGATTTGTTGATTATAATGGATTAACAGAACAATTTCCTTGAAGCAGATTGTGACACATTTGCTCTGAATTAAACACCAGATCTAAAAGTGCCAATCATGTGAATTGAACCAGACGACCTAGGACATCTTAGTGGTTGCTGAGATGATCATGAAGTCTCAAGCCACCCTTGTCAATGGAAGCATATTTGAAGGTTACTTGCATTGCAGGTGATCATTAGGATGTTCTTCCCAATATTTAATAAAAATTATTCCTTCTAATTGAACCAGTGGAATTAGTGATGGTTCCAATTTGATGTTTACTAAATATTTTGAATCACAGCTGCCATTATGGCTTATCATTAGCCAAGCTGGTGATATTCAATGAGAAGTGAGGTTTAAATTGTCTGGAAGTTGTCATAAATTTACACTGGAACAATAGAAACAATCACTGGCATGATAAGATTATCATATTGCATTTAATATGAGCCTTCTCCAGTTTAAACACATCTCCATAAATTATGATTTGCAGGGCTCTCATCATTTTCGTTACTCTCCTCTCTATACTTTCCATTTTGCCATAATCTTTCTACAAAATACAATGCCCAGAATTTGGTAGAGCACACACCACATGAGGTCTTACGAAAGCAGAATTGAACAATATTATTATTAAATGTCAATTGATGAACATTCTTTTCCCACTTTTTAGCAACTAGTTTCCAGTGGACTTCTATGATATTTAAAATCTCAGCTAACTCCCTATTGTCAGTTGTTCCTCAACTGCTGAAGAAAGGTAAGATACTCTGATGCAGGGGTGAAATCCAGCAGGTTCTAACAGGTTCTAGAGAACCGTAGCGGAAATTTTGAGTAGTTCGCAGAACTAGCAAATACCACCTCTGGCTGGCCCAAGAGCGGGGTGGGAATGGAAATTTTGCAATATCCTTCCCACAGGAGGGGAAGGAACAGAGATTTTGCAGTATCTTCCTCCTGCCACACCCACCAAGCCACGCCCACAGAACCGGTAGGGAAAAATTTTGGATTTCACCCCTGCTCTGATGTAACAGATTAGACTAACACTTTCAGAAATGTAAACTATTGAATGTTTCTATTCATATCCATGATCAGGTTGAATTTCACTCTGGGTTACAGTTTTTAGGGTTCCTTTTAAAGCACTGATTTATCTTAGAAAGGTACAATCTAACATAGGAAAATATGAAATATTGGTATCACAGTGGCCATCAAAATCAAACCAAAAATGTGCTTAAAAACCACATTAGAGAAAATTAGTCAGCCGAAGTGTTGACACACTTTTTCATTTAATCAAATAAGGTAATTTTAACAATCATTGAAAAGAAAAATAGAAATTCATGCCTGAACTCCAGGTTATCCAGATTCTACATTTTATTTTGTCCTAATTCAAATTCAAGGATCTCTCAACTACATGTGTTTATCATAAAGATCTTACTTAGCAAGCAAACACTGCCCTCTTGTGCACTAGAATTTCCAGCAGAGGATCTTATCAAATTTTTAAAGATAAATGTTAAATAAAGGAGGGAAATAGCTTTACAAATTAAAAACAATAAAATACTTCATAAAACTTTCTGATCCAATAGAAGAGTGATTAACTGGGAAACACAACCTAAGGACTGACTGCTTTATAGTAAGTCTCAAAAGTTCAGTGGAGACAGAGCTCAGTTCAGACAGACAGAATGTGTAACCAGTTTTACTCAAAAGTCACTTGGCTTGAGATTGCAACACAGAGGTAACCTAAAATGTTTACTCTGAAAATTAAATCCAACTGGGCTCTACGTTTAGTTTATTTTCTTGGAAGGTCAAAGTCCTTCATTACAAAAAGTACTGAACTGGAGGTTGCAATTTTCATCATGTGGAGGAATAGAAAAGATGTTTTACTCTGCTCTTCCTGGCTACTTTCTTCCTGATGGCTATCCAATTTTGTTTTCCAGTTTAATATCACAAAGACTGAGTTAGAAACAAAGCAACCCAGCAAAAGTGCACATGCAGGGGAAATGCAAAAGGTGGGTAATGTATTAAGAATATGACCACCACAAATTCTCTGAATATCACACATTCTGCATAACAATGATCAAGAGGCAAACAGCATCTCAGGTTCTACATATACATGCCTATATAATAAAAACCATATGAGCTCATTTCAAATAAATTCCTCTAAATCACTGCAAAATATTAGAGAGATAATAGATTATTTTTAAAAATAATTTCCCCAAGAAAGTATCTTTTTCTAAAACATACTTTGGGGTGAATGATTGTACTAGTATGTAAGAAATTCTTAGTAATGTAAAAATCTAGTGTATCCTGAAGGCTAAAAAAAAATAAACAGTCTTGTTTTCATCATGATGCTTATAGTAGAAAAATTTCTCACTCTTTCACAACCAATCAGGAAATATGAAATTAAAATGCTTGAGATGTAAGCCAACAATAAGTTTTAAAAAACAATGACAGAGATAACACACAACAATCATTGAAGAGGGAAGAAATCTTCTATGGTAATCTTAAATTCAATTTTCTCATCAATTTTAATTCTTTGTCCTTCCAAGATGCTTATTTCCATTAATATAAACAGCAAAGCTGACTGTTGTTATATTCAGTACCCACTTCCTTCCCCCAACTCCTTGCAAGAGTTCAAAAGTCTTGGCCCTTTCAGTATAGCAGGTATAAATTAATACCCTTCCTTAAAAGAACATAGCAACAAAGTAGAAACAGACATTTGCAGGCAACAGCCTTTGAAAAGAACTGCAGGGACAAATGGTGACAATGAAGCTACGGTCAAGAGTAAAAAGGTCAAAGGTACAGACAAGTTTAAGGAATTACAAAACTACACATTTGTCTATGATCCTCCCCTGAGTTCAGAAAATCTGTGTCAAGTCAGATTCTGAATAGAATATTGTTAAGAATTCGCTTTTTTTTTACTTCCATAAAAATAAATTGGAGACATAACAGAACAGACTTATAAAAGTTTGCTCAAATTCAGCTAGATAAACAGCATCTTAAAAACAGATAGCTTAAAACAAACAGTTCAGCAGCTAGTGCTCTGTGTGTGGGGGGCAGAGGGGGGAGTCTAAGGTGAAGTAATCATGTTCTTCTATATTAGTGTGCTGACCCTTTGTAGGGCATGAAATTAACTATCAGCGAGTAAAAAATCTGCTACTTGTTAAACTACTTTGCTACACAGAGTGGTCTTAAAGTAAAATAGGGGATTGAATTTCTTCTGAAAGATTAACTTGTATAACCTCTCAGCAGGCTTTCCCTATCAATGAACTCTAGCAAAAACCACTCAGGGTTAATTGGAAATATAGACATTTTGCAGGCATTTATAGAATAATTCTGAAAACCGGACTGGCTAAAAAGCCTTACCTTGACAGCTGTCCTTGAATAACGTATTTTAGCACTGGCCATTCTGAAGTGCATCTCAAAAAAACAAAACAAAAACCCTGGGATAGAAATGCAATGGGAACAGAAGTGGAGGCTAAATTTAACATGTAACATGTAAATCAAACTTGACTATAAACTTAATCTTACCACTCAACCTCTTTAAAATGTCAGGGATGGACTCTATCTGTAGCATTCTCTATTCCAGCATATAAGTAAAAAATTATTTTGATTTAATGCATGATATGCTTTGTTTCAAGGGCAAAGTCTCTAAGAAAAATGCAAGCATGGAGAATGAAATATGACTTCCATCTTCCATTTCTCTTCAATTTTGTTCAGCCCAAATATTCTGCATTTATTTAAAGCTAAAGTTTTATCCCTAAGGAAGCATCTTTCTGATATCTTGAAAAGTTATCTGCAAGGTCAAGCACTGCCCAGCATAATGGAATAATGGTATCTAGAGACAACATGATTTTGAAAACTGGAGCTTTTAATCACATGTGTAAACAAAGAAATTTCTATTTTAAACAAGTCTGGGTCTTAAATATGAAAATATTATTAGAAACATGTGCAAAAATCAATTTAGTCCAAAAATCTTTAGTTCTATAGGTGTAACAACAATCTAGATAGCAAGAACTAAAAGTGTAACTCCACTAACTTAAGAATTAAAAATAGTAATATTTAAATAGATTTTCCAACAATGAAGTAACAATGATCCATATTTAAAGAAATATAAATCAAAAAGGTTTCCTCAACATACAGGTATTCTCAAGGTTAAGAGTGTCAGAACTTATGGACAATGCATATTTACAAACAGGCTACCTATTACTTAAAATGGCAAACAGCTGACCAGCAACATGTTCCAACTCAAAATGGCGGATCAAATTCTCCTTCCTCAAGCTGATGAACTGCTGAAGCCACTCAATGCTTTCATGGGTGTCATAGAACAATATGTGTGTTTTTAATATACAGCCTATTTTCAACAGTTTTCAGCAGTTCATGAAAGCACTGTGCAGCTTCAGAGGTTCATCGCCCTAAGGAAGAACACCATTTGTTGTTTTGAGTCAGATTTAGGACAGTGAGAGATGAATTATGTGAATTTAATTCAGTTGGGACCAACCATGAGACTGAATTTTAACTGAAGCAGTTTTAACACAAGCACTCATAGAACTTCAAATTTCCATAAAATACAGGCAGTCTCTTTTTATGAAATTATTCAAACAGAGGTCTCTATATCCATGTTCTTTCTTTCTAGAATTTTTGCAATTCCAGTTTGATATTAGAAGAACTATCTTCAACTGTACAACTAGATTATAGCCCGAAAGTGTTGTTAATCTCGATTTTTCAGTATACTTTTTTTATACTGAAGAAATATCTGTCAAACAAATTGGAACTTAACACAGACATTTGACTAAATAACCTGTTTTGATCTACATAAAAAAATTACTTAGATTGAGTAACATCTCATTCTTAATCTGGGGACTGCCTGTAGATTGGTCTGATAAATAGAGAACATTCTGAATCTGATATAAAAGCAATATAATTATTAATATTTCTTTCACTTGTACCCTGCCTTTCTCAAAGCAGTTTTCAAGTACTCAAAGCAGATTTTTAAAATCCTTAATATTTGACCCACAAGTGTGATATAAAAGTGTCAACATATTACTTATAATGGAAACATTCATATTTTCTTCCTTTAAAAAAAGTTCTGTAACCAAGGCAAAATCCTGGAAAAAATTAATTTAATTCTTTCTCCCTACTTTTAATGAAATATTACAATTAGGAAATATAAAAAGTCAGTCTGCTTCCTGAATGTTCTCCATATTATCTTAGCACTTCCCAAAATCCAGAAATTGAAAATAGTTTCTAATTTTAGAATTATTAAATATTTTTAGTAACCTATTATAAAAACGCTGCTTTACACCATGAATTTAAAAGTGCAAAAATTAGTGATCCACTTACTGTCTTTTAGATGCTTGGTATACTAAAGTTAATTTCAAATGCTACAAGCTACCTGGAGTTTGCAATCAGGAAGAGACTGCAACGTAACAATTATCAGAAATGTGAAAAGAAACATTTAAAGTCTATGTGTTGTAATCTCCATTGACTTTGTTCACAGAACAGTAATACATGTGATTGTGTGTTTGAAAGATGTGTATTTATTTAAAGTTGTGTCCATTTTTCCAGTATTTCTTTAAATAGTGATTAAAAATAAATGAGCCAACATAATCACATAATCAATATATGGCAGAAATATGAAAATAAGTAAATATGGAAATAGATAACAATAACAAAGAAATCCTCAGCTAGTCAGAATAAAATAACCTTAATACAATGACAAAGTGTAAGGGAAGGAATCTACCAACACAAGACGTTCTATTATCAAAAGACAAGTAGTACTTTTCTCTCAATCAATAACACAAGGTTAGAGATCAATGCTTATTGCAGCAGACTCTCAGTAATTCAGATCCAATTTGTGGTAGTGAGCACATTCTTTCTGCCCTGATAAATTAATATTTATCCTATTTATAAGCCATCCAATTCCAAAAATGATTCAGGGCAGTATCACAAAATTTCAAAAGGGAATTCAAAACAAAAGCATGAAAACAGGAGATAGAGGGAATTACATTGTAATATAAAACAACATTTGAGAAAAATAGTGCAAGCAAAAATCCCTAATATTTTGGTCACCTGTTTCCTATTTATATCTTTGGAAGGAAATCAGGCATACTCTACAAACATGCTCAATTCCTCCTCTTTTTCTAATGCCAAAGTGGGATTACTATACTAATCCACCAATCCTTTCATGTTGCAGCAGGATGATACATTGTGAACTGATCTCAACACTTTTCAACCTGAAAAAAAAAGCTGCTGATGGATTTGGGCCTCCAGAAAACAGGATGTATGTTGCAGATAGACTGCCTTAGCACCTTTCACTTTGAAATTCCCCATGCCATTCATGGGGAAGAAGATATGAATAGATTACATATCCTGCCCACCTTCTTTGGCACTAGTGGTTGCAGGAAAATACTTCAGATGGGAGATTACATGTGACTCACAGACTGCCCATATGCAAAATGCTAGACTGTAGCCCTGCTCTAGTTGTTTCTAAACTCAAGACTTTAATTTATTTAATAAAATTTTACATGGAGTAGTTTCTATTAAAGTTATCCACTTCTAAATAAACATACTTAGAAGGGTTTTTTTTCCTACAAAAGCAATGCTACTTAGTCAACAGAGGAACTGAAGTCCCTCCTGGGATGGTTCACTAATATAGGGTGTCTGACCATCATCACAATCCCAGGAGAATCCTCTGGGGATTTAAGCTCTCTCACACTTATATCACCCATACTTTGTCATCCCCCAACAGCAAGATTCGTACCATATCCCAATGCTACACTTGCCTGAGAAAAAATATTATCAAGTGAATGAAGAAGAGTGGTGTGCTCTTTTTCTGAACAGCCATTAAAAACCTGTTGCCACCACTTTTCTTTTGCTTGCTCTCTGTTTGATGCAACTAGAGGGCTGGGCTTGTTGGATCAAATCTTTTATTTTTTATTTTATTTCTTTATTTGTCAAGCATATACAAGATAACAGATAAAAGTATAAACATGGTTATGAATATATGAAATGGATATGAATAAAAAGGGACATTAGGACAGGGATGGTAGGCACGTTGGTGTGCTTCTGCACGCCCCTTACAGACCTCTTAGGAATGGGGTGAGGTCAACAGTAGACAGTCTAAGGTTAAAGCTTTGGGGAAGAAACCACAAAGTCAGGTAATGCATTCCAGGTATTGACCACTCTGTTGCTGAAGTCATATTTTCTGCAATTGAGTTTGGAGCGGTTTACCTTGAGATGTCCAGGAAAATCATCTAAATTCCAAACATCTTTGATTCTTGTAAAAATAACTGACCCTCCTTTCCAAGAATTTGTTGACATTTTCTCTTTGGAAAGCACAATAGGAACCATTGGACCCTACTTTGGGCACTAAGTATGTGAGCAAGAACTCACCATAGAGCAAAACAGCTCCTGGAGAACATTAATTAAGTTCTGCATGGACTTTAAATCTAAGGGCAGTACAAGACTTACAGCTCCCCACAACATCTTCCCTGGGCTGAGTAGGGGTGTGGGTGGGGATTTTGCCCAAACAAATCCTACCGCTGAAGGTGGACTAAAGGCTGGGTTCTCCTATTCCTAATCCAGCACTTTGACCACTACTATCACGCTGGTGGTTAGTTGCTTTTACTCGTTCTTCCTAGGGGGCGTGACAAGGCCTGCAATGGTCTCTCGGCGAGAGCAAAGTAAGTATAATGACTTTATAGTAAGTAATTATACTCAAAGCAATTGAGCCCAAGCAGAAGAAATGGGGGCTAAAACCTGACCCGACTGCGAACCTTTTCGGCGGCCTCCATTCCTTACCTCCGATAATGGTACGGATAAGGGAGGCGTGTCCCGGGCAGTCCACCAGGGTCAGCTGGAGCAGCCCAGGCTCGGGCCCCAGGTGCGGAGGCAGCTCGGTGCAGAGACAAGAGAAGCCCAGGTCCAGGGTGATGCCCCGAGCTCGGCTCTGCGGCGCCCTGTCGAAAGCGGCCGTGGAGCCGATGGTGCTGAGAGCCCGGGCCAAGGCGGTCTTGCCGCTGTCGATATGGCCCAGGACGCCCACGTTGACATTCAGTCGGCGAGGGTCGCCCGACTTGGGGGCAGCAGAAGCGGCGCTCGCACCGGCCATAGATGCCTCTCTCTCTCGCTTTCTCTCTACTCACTTCGCTTCCCAACTGGTCCGTTTCCCAACAGCACCCCCGCGGCAACACGGTCCGTGTTAAAGCAGTTCCAGTAAAGCGGCAGGCGCAGGGGAAAAGCTCTTTCGAGAAGACAGTAATAGACCCCCAAGGAAACCCTGGTTTGGTCAAACCATCTTTGGCTTCCGAATAAAGCTCGGCTATACGCTTACGTTGTCTTCAAAATTAAAGGCACACATAAATATTCAAGACACTATCCACAACGGTCTTATAAAATGTCCCTCGGTCATGACCTGGATGACTGAGAATCTCCACAGATTTCTTATAAAATGCATTTTGAAGAAACACCTATATTCATATACTTTCTCATACTTCTTCACACATTTCCATTCAACTTTGGCGCAAGCACTTAACGAAATGCCAAGAAAAGCATGCAATAAAAATTGAGTGTTACTTTTGATTGGCTCATTAAAAATGAGATTAACTTAAAGTGAATAGAAACACAGTTTCTCATTTCATCAGCTTGCACAACTGCAAATTGTCTTTTTTAACTGATGAAGGATTTCTCATTTGTACAAATACAAAAATTATCTGTTGATTAATGACAGGCTATGCTAAACTAGTCTCCTGGTTTCAGAAATATTCAGCTATTTCATGAATGTACAAAGCTGAAAAAACACAAATAGGAACTGATAATAGACTCCTTTTTTTCTCATTGCTGTTTAATTATCAATATAATTATTCTATATTATATAGACTGTGCTATATTATAGCCTGAGAAATTGCTAGTTTACCATCCTAGACCCTCCAAAATCGACCTCCAGCAAAGATATGGAAGAGACCAAAGAAAAAAACCCTTGGTATTGGTAAGATTTAAAAAGTACAATCCTTATAAATCACAAATAAAGAAACAAAAGAAATCACAAAAACATTTTTTTCTTTTGTTAATTTGATCTAATGTCTACCTCTCCGATTTCCTTTTTTGTATGTTTTGTAAAATACTGCTATTGCTAACTTTTTCAAAACCTCATGGGAGAAAGGGCAGGAAGTCAGACCTTTGGGATAAGTTAAAAATGTGAAGATCACTCACACAATCTTCTTTCTCCAAAAATAATATACTGTTTGACAGTTTCAGAGTTCAGTATGTCCCACTGAAATTTGGAAGCGTATGTGACTCTAGGCTATGTCCTGTAACCTCAAACCTTTAGTCTAGTAAAAATTGAAGTTTCCAGTCCCTCCTTGGCTATCACATGACATCTGTGCTCAGTAACAGGTGGGTTGTTCAGACACACATGGACCATAAGTGAGTTAGCTTGCAGGGAGAATAGCAGAAGATACATTGACTAAATAAATTGATTAAAGCTATAGAGCAAGGGTCACATTTTTTATACCATTAGTTTTTATTTTAGTAGTAAAATACTAAAATAACCATCATCATCATTTTAATAAAATTTTGTTAAGAGATAAATGCTTACTGTTACTGAAAAAGATTATTCTTTTTCAGAAAGATCGTCCCTGGTTCCTTCCAATGTAAATTTTATTCACAACCAATATTTAGAAGAAAAGTAGGTGGTATTTCAGGTTTTTTCCTAATAATGCTGATTTATATCAGATGCCAGGTTTGTTTGAAGTTCTTGCCTAAGCATTGCTATAGCTATTTCTCAACCTAGTAAATGAACAATAATCCTTGTATGGTCTGAAACATGTTTTTAAAAACAACATATGAAAACTATGAAATGAAACAATAAGCTATTATTGTAAAATGGATTCCTCTTTGACACAGTGAGTCAAATCAATAGTGTTTAGGATAAGAAATGAACAATGTATGCAACATAGTTTAAGTTTATGATTTGAAACATATTTTCTGCTGCTATTTTAATTTATGATGCCACTCTCTCCATTCATGGTATTCTTACAGAGTGCATTACAGGGAGGAGCCAGTTCGGAAAGTACACTGAGTACTTTTTTAGTTCATGAAAACTACTCAGTATGGCTGCAGTGCATTCAAACATGAGACCAACTCTAAAGGTAAAGGTTTCCTATTTCCGGTCATGTCCAACTCTAGGGGGTAGTGCTCATCTCTGTTTCTTAGTCAAGGGAGACAGCATTGTCCGAAGACATTTCCATGATAATGAGGCCAGCATGAGCATATGCTGAGTAATGCTGCTACCTACTCATTGAAGGGGTTCCTATTTATCCACTCGCATTTACATGCTTTCAAACTTCTAGGTGGACAGGAACTGTGACAAATAATAGGAGCTCATCCCATCAAGTAGCTCTCAGGTCTCGAACCTGGACTGTCAGCTTTCCAGCTGACAAGCTCAATGAGCAACTCCCAAAGCAACTCTGAATTACTTAAAATCTTTCAGTTTAAAAATAATGTTAAACATCAGTCTTCTGTCTATTTATTGGTATCTTGATAGGTTATTTTTATTTTTGTAATAGCATTTGATTATGTGCCATCAAGTCACATCATCTTCAGAATGATCTGTCCCCAAAATGACCTTTCAGGTCTCCCAATAGCATACCCATCACCACTGTATTAGGTCTGTCCTTCTTGCTGCTATGTACCCTCTTTTTCTCTTTTCACCCATTTTCCCCAACATTGTAGACTTCTCAAGGGAGCTAAGTCGTCACAGAATGTATCCAAAATATGATAATTAGAGCATCAGTTTCGTCTAGATTGAGAACTGTGAATTGATTTGTTCTGTGATCCATTTGTTTGTTTTCTTGTCTATATATTGTATTCCCAAGAGTCTTTTCCAACAGCAAAACTGAAAAGTGTTGATGCTTTTTCTATTCTGCTTCTTCGGTGTGGAACTTCTGCTTCTATAGAGTGTCACAGGGAAAACCATTGCCTGCACAATTCTGATCTTTATAGGTACAGACATGTCACAGCATTTAACTATCTTTTCCAAGGCCTCCATTGCCATCCTACCAACTGCTGTACTTGTTGTCACTGGTATGATCGTCTTTCATTTCAATTCCATTTTTTTCACTGTACTCCTTGACTTTCACTACTAGAGCTTTTAGATCATTTTGCTTTTTCAGTTACCAGTCCATGGTCACCAACATAGTGCATGTTACTCACATTTCTTCTTTCAGTTTTAAAGTCATGCTCATATTCTTTCAATCCAGCCAGCCTTCCTCAATATCTACTCAGCATTTAAGTTGAATAGATAAGGATCAAGTATAAAGCCTTGTCTCAGCTCTTTGTCAACCTAGAGGTAGTCTTTCTCATCACATTTCCTCTGGACTGTGGCTTCCTGTCCTATGAATACACTTCTTTTTGTTATTCTTTGGCTTTCTCCATTATCCACCATGCATTGACATTAATGTCTCTTGTTCGTCAACTTTTTCTAAAACCAGATTGAATATATGTCATCTCCCATTTCATGTAGGGCTCTACATCTTAGATATGCTACCATGTTAAGCATATTGTGAGATAATATTCAGTGAAGTCTCCTTTTTTCATACCAGAGTATAGACTTACAATCTGTTTGCCAGTGGGTCATTCTTCAAATTTGCGGGTTTAGTTATGGAATCATTATAGGTTCCTCTTCGGTTGTTTATTTTATTTCTGTAGATATTCCATAATTCCTGTGTCTTTCCAATTTGGCAATGATCACAGTCCTGATCTTCTATTCTAGAAGTTCTTGTAAATAAAAAATATCTTGTAAGGTGTCTTGAATATTGCTCTACTATGAAAAAAATGTCATAACATTTACATTCTTTCAATTTAACACCTATAGAGATAAATATCTAATTGTAGGTGCTATGTAGAAATCTGCCTGATTAGAAAAATCAAACAGTATAATTACACTTGAACCTGTATCTAAGATACAAATACAACTGACTTCTTAAAGACATTCAGTACTTCCTAGAAATATGCATTGCTTAAAATGAATTTAAAAATGAGTAGTCTGTTGCAAGCTTAAGTAATTGTGCCTTTTGATTTTTAATTGATCAACTTAGCAAAGATATCAGCTCTGCCTGGGAAGTAAAATAAATCTTCTGCTAAAAATAATTAATACATGGTACAATCAAATTTTAAATGTTACTTACGTTGGTGCAGCACTGAAAATGACAATTGCCAGGCCAGGGGTGAAATCCAGCAGGTTCTAACAGATTCTGGAGAACCGGTAGTGGAAATTTTGAGCAGTTTGGAGAACCAGTAGTGGAAATTTTGAGTAGTTCGGAGAATCAGCTGGCCCCAGAGTGGGGTGGGAATGGAGATTTTGCAGTATCCTTCCCCCAGGAGTGGGGAGGGAATGGGGATTTTGCAGTATCCTTCCCCTGGAGTGGGATGGGAATGGAGATTTTGCAGTATCCTGCCATGCCCACTAAGCCACACCACGTCTACCAAGCCATACCCACAGAACCGGTAATAAAAAAAATTCGATTTCACCACTGAGCCAGGCATTACATTTCCTCTATGAAGTCTTTTCTGCTCTCTGAGCTTGGTAGATTGCTTGCGGATATTTCATTACCAAGCTAGATAACATCATCAGTGGAACTGAAGGTGGGTTGTTCCCAGTTATATACACAACACTGGTCTGCAAGTGTTGGTGGGGTGTAGTTTTCTCCTTGGTAGTTCCTTGATTAGGGTATTGTTTTCAGATTCATTGTTTGCTTGGTGTTAACCCTTAGTTATCTGGGTGTTGGCTGCTGGAGTTGATGTATATTGGTCTTTTTGTTTCCTTTTTAGTTTTTTAGTTTTGTTGTTGTTGCCTCTTGGTGTATAAATGTATCTATTGGTGGTTGATTTGTCTGAATCTCAAGCTTCTGGGAATTCCCTAGTGCTGTGATGGCGAACCTATGGCACGGGTGCCAGAGGTGGCATGCAGCGCCCTCTCTGTGGGCACGTGAGCCGTTACCCCAGTTGAGCTCTGCCATGCAGGCAGACGTGCCTCCCGCTGGCCAGCTGGCCTTTGGGTTTCTGCCATGCATGCATGGGGGGTGAGACATGTGCAGGGGCACAGACACATGCGCACATGTGGGTGTGCGGGAAGGTGCATCTGTAGATTTGGGGCATCGGGGGGGGCATGCGCATACACGGCAGAGATCCAAAGACCAGATGGCCAGGGTGTGTGTGTATGCCTGTGTGGCGGAGCTGAACTTAGGCGATGGCTCACATGCAGGAGGTGCATGCACGGGGGTGGGGCGCATGCACGGGGGCCAGGCACACATTGTATTTTGGGGGTTTGGGCTCATACGCTTTGGGCACTGGGTCCAGAAAAGGTTAGCCATCACTGCCCTAGTGTTTCTGGATTTAGCTTGGTTTGGATGATCAGATTCCCAATTAAAATTATGGCTGACTCTGTGTAGTGAGATTAAGGAATTTTCATTCTCTTCTGACTGCTCCTTGGTGTTCATGGATGTGTTCTGATAGATTTGTGTCTGTCTATCCTACATGGTGGCTATTACAGTGCTTACACTGTGTGTAATAGATGATTCCTGCTACATGTAGTCTCTTCTGTTGAAATCATTACATCTCTATTTTTAAAAATAATATTTAAACCTTAAAATGGAGCCTTGGAATGATATAATTTAAATTAAAATATGTAATACTGACAAATTATTTTACTAACTCTTGCCCTTGCAAGTCCAAGATTTTCTGAATAATCACTACAGGCAAATATAATGTAAAAACTGTTATCTTGCATAAATAATTCAGAACATATTATGCAGTCTTCTTTCTTATAATATCATGTATTTATGATAGATAAAACTTTGAAATTATGAACATTTTTACTTTATATTTTAAATATGTACGGACTTTGCATAAATGAACTCTAAAAGGTAAGCCAAGGATAAATTTTGAGGTTAAAAAAAGTGAAGATTGCTATTACAAAGCTACAATGAAAGACCCACCATATATACATACATACATATATACATGTGTATATATGTGTACACGTATATGTGTATATATATACACACACATATATACATACACACACACACACACACACACACACATATATATATATAAAATATAAATATATATTATGTATGTATGTATTTACTGACAAAGAAATAAAGAGAGACTAGTATAGATCTATTTCAAGCTATTTAGCTCTCATCAGCTAGCCATAACCTTCTGATTCGAAGCTGGGCTCAAATCCCAGGAGGTAACCTGAGCTCAGTGG